>JAULKM010026149.1:0-13912 GCA_032355605.1 Rubia tinctorum | reverse complement strand
CCAAATTGGTGAACCACGTAAATTCTGGTGTTTTGTCTTTTGCTTTTATTTTCTTCGCTTGTTCTTTCTCGGTATTCGCACAACAAGAACCCTTCGCCTCTAAATATTCCGATGAATTCTGAAGTGGAGTCTAACATTTTCTTGTAAACCTTGCAGTTTTCTTAGTTTCTATATATGCTCATACAAATCAGGAAAATGAATCATCTAATAAAACACACCCAGATCTTCGTTTGCTGTTAACCAAACAAAGGCAACCCATTAAAGGTACAATTGCCTATGATTTTATGTTCATTATAAGTCGTTCTTCAAAAAATGCATTTAATTAAATTCGAACCACTTTTAAAAGGAAAGACATCCCGTAAACAAGGGTTCTGAACTCGGAAGTCCTTCCCAAAGGCGGTTCCTCAAAGTTTTGAAAGAACAATCTTTGATCGCTGTCTTTAAAAGAAGACTTTCTACTAGTGCGTTTTAGACCCGTCGGGTTTGTGTATGGGTCTAAGATTTCTGAGACTCTACGAGTTCGGGTCGAGTCTGAGTGTAGTTAAAAATTTTAGGGTCAGATATGAATTGTGTTAGACCCAACTCATGCTCACCCTACTATTCTCCATATTAAAATTTTATATATTTATTGTGAATAAAATAAACGCACAATAGATTCATAACATGAGGTCTATCAGTGGCGGAGCCACAAGGGCCCCGCCAAAAAGAAAACTAGTGAAAATTATTAAGGGGTTTTTGAAAAATAAATAAATTATACCAACCCCCATTGATATAAATAAAAAAATTGAAAAAATAAAAAAAATTCTTTTCAGCCCCTCTCCATACATACTTCCTGCCTCCGCCATTAACATCTAAACTCCATATTCGCGGCGATTCTGATTGTCCGAGTTCATTTGTGCACAATAATGATAGCTTAAATAAGCATGTAGTATGTTACTGAACAATAATAATAAAATGACACATAAAGTGACTAATGTATCGCGTCCAGTGATGTATTGCTAGACGAGCAGTATCATGGCTTGGATGTGTAAGATTGGTGCTGCCAGATTAAACAATGAGGTGCTTCTCGTGTCCCTGCATGCAGTCAAGAAGAGCATGCATGCCTTTCGGCTATAAAATATTAACTAGCAGCATCAATAGATGATGAACTGATAATGTGATCGAATTTTTAAAAAAGATGTCGGTATTGGACTCAGTAAGATAATTATTAACAACTATTCCAAAACTTGTTTTATTCAGACAGTTGACTAATCAGAAATCGCAAACACCAATTAACACTGCCCTAAATGTGTTTGGTCTCTATACTGAGTTCGTACCCACGTTCGCCTAAGAACGGAGTAAAAACGATGATGTCTTTATCATAGATTGGAGAATAATCACAAGATGGGTCAAGTAGTACCAAACATAAGAATCTTGTCGTTCATTTATGAAGGAAACCAAAACAACAAAACCAACGGCATGTACATGGGAGGAGGTGTTCAAATTATATTTTAAGAATATGAGACAATAAGATATAATTTAAAGCACCAATTAATTAATTGCAATAATATAAATTATTTGATGTTATTATACATACACAATAATTTTGTTCATTAATTTATAATGCAATGCAATACAATATTATATGCGATATACATAAAACATGAGAACATATATAATTTTATAAAAGCATTAAAAACATGCAATCACATAAAGATGAAGTCACGAATTTAGGCGCAGCTCTAAAACAAATAAATCCCACATGGGCATTTTTTATCCAAGGTAAAACTATCAAAGGTAACAAGTCTATACAACATATGGTTATCTCAGAATCACGCAAAATTCAGAGATCTATCATCTAGCGGACAAAGTAACAGAATAAAAAGCTCATAGTAGTCAAGAGAAGAAGAGACTCGAAAGAAAAGAGAGGGAGAGATGATGAGTGATAAAATATAAAATATAAAATGGTTCATTTAATTTGATATGAATGACATCAAAGGCGCATCTTAATTGATGGTGCATTGATATCCAATCAATGACACATCTCGTCAATAATGAGAATTAAAATATATATAGACACAATTTAAAGTCAAACCAGAAAAGTAAACTACGATCTATACGAAATTTACCTTATATAATCTAATCTATAAGAAAACTAATTCTACAAGGAAACTACAATAATCTATGAGTAATCTATCTTCGATAATCTAGCCTACAAGGAAACTAACTTCATAAGAAATCTGTCATCTATAATCTTTCTTGAGGGGGCCATGTGCAAGAGCAGGCAGGTGGGAGGGGATGGAATTGTTGAGATTTATAGCGAAGCGAATAGGCATCGGTCTACATGAAGGATCAAGACCTCAGGCATAAGCATCTTTGTGTTTATTGACGGGACTGTCTCCTCGACTCTTTCCAAACTTCCACTCGATTAACCTATGATTTCGGTAGCGGGTGAAGAATGATTTGAGTTTTAACCATAATTCTGGGAATGATCCAAGAAAATTGGTGTCTATAAATAGAATGTTTAGATTTGTCTTTGTGAGTACTATAAAACGACAACAAGAACTCCTAAAATGGATCAATGGTTCATCAGTAGCGGCGAAGAGAAGTTGAAGTCATATTAAAAAATATGGACCGTGTAAATCTACACAGACTGTATTTTTAATAACCATCGGAAGGAAAAATTCAAGGCCCAGGCAACGGACTATGCATTTCTGCATGGTCTGTCTCAAACCTTTCGGCACGTACCATATTTTCGAGCACGGACCATGTCAATCACTTTTGACTAGGTTTTAAGTGTCTAAATTTTCCTCTCTTCCACATTAAATAGCCTTATTCTCCCTCATTTTCCTTTTGAGCTCAGCTTTTGGGTCTCCAAACCTTAGTTTTTCATCGTTATCTTAGTTTTTCTCCAATTCTCTCCATGTTTGTTGTGAATCTTATGTTTTACGTTATGGATTTTCATTATTCAGTATAGATTTGTACCTGGGAGCATTTATTGAACATGTTTAGTTAAAAATTTGTGAGAATCTAACATTCTTCCGATCTATGCTTGATTATCATTATTACCATGTTTAATACTTATAATTATGCATAATTATGATTAGGGTTTAAGACTAATTGTGATTATATCAGGATTTAGTGCTAGACTCGAAAATGAATCCAAAATAATAATAATAAATTGTCGGTTCAGTTAATATTCAACGTGAAAGTCGTGCCTAAGAGTGACAACTATGCATGATTGTTGGTTCTATGGTTAGATTAGGCTTGAATGCATAATTGAGTTGGTTTATGGATGATACGTGAGTTATGGACCATTGGGTCAATAATTTCATCATTATGTTGGGGTCATAGGGTAATCTCAATGGTCGTGTCCCGAGTTTGTGGTAAACTAGGACGGATAAACTCTTAGAGGCTAATCGTGAGACAATAATGTTTCTACTTGTAATTAATGCACTTTAGAGTGGGTGTTCACAGTGGGTCCCTAGGAGCCATGCTACTCCCGACTTTAATTTACTGTGCGTTTTCACTAGTTTATTACCCCGGGAGTAAGGGTTATGAGGTGACCGTGTGTACCCACCTTGTAACTAGATTAGGAGAATGTGAGGTATAATGAGGGGGTGGAGCCACTGAGTGACAGTTTATGGGAGTTCCCAATGAATCAAGCTCTACATATCATGTGATCGAGCATAGATTAGGAAATACTTATATTGTGAATAGGAATCGATGATTGAATTCTATTACTAAAAATGTGATGCAAATTCCCCCAAGGCTCTTTACTATTGTATTTCCACTTGTAGTTATATTTGTGTGTTGTTGTACTTTCTAGTTCTATGTTTGTAGTTTTGTAGTTGTTAACTCAAACAACCCCCTATCCCTTGTGACAATCACAAACTTGGTGACGCTTGTGTGTATGTTTATGCATGAACTTATCCTTTAAACCCCTTTTTCCCTGAGAAAAACACCCAACTTACCATCATCTACTGTTTAGGATTAGGTAGTAGTAGGGTATCAACATTAATCTTTGTCTTTGATTGTGGTACTCCAGTTTTCAACTTGGGGAGTTCACGTTAACCTTCTAAATTCAAACATGGTAATTTCCGAGATGGGCAACATGTAATGTGTTGTGTACTTCGGTTCCGCCTAGCCTAGCTAATTTTTAGCTATTTGGTCTTCGATCACTTTTTAGAGTCTTTGCTACTTCAGGCATAACTTTCCTGTCTTCTCTGCGAGGTTGGCTTTGTTCTTCATGAGAACTAGGTCTCCCACCAAAAATAGTGTGATCTTGACATGTTCATTGTATGACTGACCATATTTGGACTCTCTTATTGTAAAGATATGCCTTCCTTCCTCCAATATGTCTAAGTTTGATCGTATGTCTTCCAAATTGTTTCCTGCCTCGTACCCTATGACTCATGAACTTGGTAGCCTAACTTCTATGGGAATAACAAATCCTTCATCCAACCAATTGGTTTCAACTCTTAAAGTTTCTATATCCATTAGACCGTGGTTTGTGACCTCGACTTATCCGTTGACTTGGGGTGTACGACTGGTGAGAATTTATGGGCTGTGTGTAATTTATTGCACCATTTTGTGAAGGCTTCACTTGGGAACTATATGTCGTTGTTTGATAGGATTATTTTTTTTACTCCAAATCTATAGACAACATTATGCTAAATGAATGATATCGCAGCTTGTGCAGTGATTTTATTAAGTGGTTTACCATCAACCCATTTCGTTTATTGTTGATGGACATTATTGGGAATTTTTATCCTCCAGCTCATATTTTAGAAATTTCCAACAACGTCAATTCTATACTTCTCAAAGGGCCATGTTCCATAGACCATAGTCAGCTCAGACTAAGGCTTTCTATTTACTACTACATTATTTGGCAACTTTTAAATATTTGGACAAAGTAGTGTGCATCTTCATAAATCATTGGCTAGTAGTATCAATATCGCATTATTTTATATGCTCAAATTCTCGTGCTTTGGTGTGCACCACAAAATCTTTCATGCATCTCTTGGATAATGGGAGAAGCTTGGTTTGCTCCTACACACATTAACCAACATGTTAGAATCCTTTATTGTAAATGACCCCTTCTACATACGTACATGTGGGAAAATTTAGTTTGATTATTCTTGTTTCATTCGTATATTTTGGTAGGAATCTATGTTCAAAATACTGGATTATTAGCGCTATCCAGCCCAACTTCCCATCAGGGATATGTGCCACAGTTGTGACTGTTACATTTCTTACTAGGGTCACTTCCACAATCACATTTATTTTTTGGTTATGACTGGCGTACCCCAGAGTTTCCAACTTGTTGAATGTGTCTTCTATAACATTTTTTGTTCGTGGAACGTGATCAATTTTGAAGTAAACAAACTTCTTGATCAGTTGCCTAGTCTTTGTCGAGTACATTAATTACTATCTAATTTTCTCTAACTTTGTAGTCGTGGAGTACTTTATAGACCAGAACTTGAGAGTCATTTTCATATCTCTTATAATAAGTGCTTTATACTCCGATTCAATTTTTTTAGGGAGAAATCAAGTTTTAATGTGTATCGTACGGTTCCCCTTCTGGGCTTATGAGTAGAAGCACTGCCCCCCATATTTATTTATTTAGCGCCACATCTATGAGTATAGCCCATGTGATTAGTTTGAGCTTCATTTTTTCCTTTGGAACTTGAGGTTGCAAAAAGTTGTTTCTCTTGTGGTCGAGTTTTTTCCATCTTCCACCATTTCTGCCATTAAGTCTAGTAGAACTTGCCTCTTAATGGATGACCTTGGCTGAAAATGCACTTTGTGTTTTCCCAATTTGATTGCCAATTTCTTTAATCTACCTTATGCTTTAGGTTTATGAAGGATTTTTCTAATAGGTTGGTTTGTGTATACTATAATTTATATGGCCTTGAAAGTGTGTCTTCAACCTTCTCGTATATTTATTAAATCCAACGTTAGTGTTTCAAGTTTAAACACCCTTTCTATGTTACTTATAATATATGGTTTATTTACTACACTGGGATCTTCTTATCATTTTCTTGTCATACCAAAACTGAACTGATTGCATGACTTGAAACTACTAGGTACATGTACAATGGTTCATCCTTCTTTAGGGCTTCTAGCAATAGTAACCTTTATAAGTCTTTCTTTAAATCTTCATTTGCCTTATAATATTCATCATTCCAAGTAAAGTTATTCGCTTTTTTCAAGATGTCAAAGAAGGGCATGTGCTTCTCAACAGCTTTAGAGGCAAACTAATTTAACACGATTAAAGAATCAGTTAAAATTGGATGTCTATTATTGGTTGAGGTAGAGGTAACTCTTGGATCGCTCGTATTTTCTCTGGATAGGCTTCAATTCCTCTTGGCGATACTTTATACCCTAAAAAATTCCCAACTCATACTTTGACGGTGCATTTCTTTGGGTTTAGTTTCATACCAATCGCCTGTGAGGTGATTAGGGTCTTTTCCAAGTTGCCCGCGAACTGGCTTACTTTTTTTTTACTACCATGTCACTAACATAGATTTCTATGTAATTCCATATTCAATGTCTAAATTCCTTATCAACAGCCCCCTAATAGCCTTCCTATCCATTCTTTAGACCATACGACATTTTCACGTAGAAAAATCATCAACAACTTACTATAAAGATTGTTTTTTCAGCATATTTTGGGTTCATTAATTTGATGATATCCTCTGTATACGTCCAAAAAGGCCATAGATTCATATTCTGAGATTGCTTACACTAACTAGTTAATTTTTGGTAATGGATAGAAATCTTTTGGGAACCAATTTTTTAGGTCAGTCTGGTCAATTCACATCCTCCATCAGCCATCCTTCTTCCTAACGATGACTGGGTTTGTTAACTATGTTGTATAAATGATTACTCTTAGTACTCCTGCCTGCTTAAGAGTTCGCAACTCTTGTTCGTTACCCGTTGGCGGTGTGAGCGAAGTTTCTTTGCTTTTGTTTCATAGATTTTACGGAAGGGTTAAATTGAGAGAATGTGGTGTGATGCTCAGATTTACTCCTCCACATATTGTAGTGACCATGCATATACATTTATGTACTTTTTTAATGTTGTGATCTCTTTCTTGACTTGTGGGGGTAAGAATCTCCATTTTTCACTTCTTGGGTGTGGGCTTCCTCACCGAGGCTAAAAAGATTAACTTTCTCTCCCAAATAAACTTTGGGGTGTTTGCTATCTAGTAGTTGTACCCTGTTAATTGTGTTAACCATTTTTTGGTTTTCTTTCTTGGTAGCCGGTATCATCATTATAGCCATGTACTGCTTGGATGATTGTTGATTCCTTCCTACCATTGCTACTCTAGTTTATGTAGGGAATTTCATGAATTGGTGATGGAAGGAGTAAATCACCTTTTCATCATGTATTCACGGTTTTCCTATGGTTGCATTGCATGGACTAGGGGTGTCCATGACTACAAAATGACACAGAATTGTGCTAGATCTGTTCTCTTATCTGACGGTGACAGGTAACTATATATTACCTCCCAGCGTCTCAGAATTTCCCTTTAAATATACCAACAATTTTTTTTTATTTCTCGAGTTTTGTTTTTTAAAATCTAATTCATTGAAACAATTGGCAAACATTATCTTTATTGCACTCTCGTCATCAAGAAACACCTAGGGTACAATGGATTTGTCTATCTTGCCAAGCACGACTTAAGGATCTTTGTGTAGGGTTGCATGTGATAATGTGTCCTATTCAGTGGATATTATGGTTTCACAGAGAAAAGTTATTTGGATATTGAAAAGATAATGTTAGCATTACTTCACTTTGTCATAAGTTTGAGAGCCTACTTTTAGGGCCACACAGTCATGGTGTACACAAATCAACCTATCAAACTAATTTTCCATAAGGCCAAAGAATCAGGCAAGCTGATGAAATGGGCAATACAATTGGGGGAACACAAAGTACATATCCAACCAAGGGTATCCATAAAAGGCAAATCCTTGACTGATTCTCTAGTAGAGATGATGGTAGAAGAGAATATCCAACTGTTGGAGAAATAAATGGTGGATGAATCAAATCACATAGGAAAATTGTAGCTTGAACAGATAGTGTGGACCTTCTTCATAGACATGGCAGCATGCAAAGAAGGATGTGGGGTAGGACTCTTGATCATAAGCCCAGAAGGGTAGGAGTACAAATATGCACTGCGATTTGAGTTTTCTCTCACCAACAACAAGTTAGAATATTAAGCTCTCATCAGCATCAGCAGACTCAATTTGGCTATGTGAATGGGTATCTGGAGTATCCACGTACATAGTGACTCCTAATATGTGGTTAACCAAGTGTTAGGGGACTACATAGTTAGAGAAAATCATATGTCTAAGTACTTGACAAAGATGAGTCATCTGATCATAAAATTAAACCACTTCAAAATCACCGATGTTCCACGATCTAAAAACACTAAGGCAAAGTGTTAAGTAAGTTGGAAACTTTGGTTTACACTAGCATGCATCAACAAAAGTATGTTATTGTTGAGCTAGTTCGATCAGAAGTACAACGATCACAACTGTTGTACGCATTCAAGACAAGGACTTGGGTTGGATGACACCAATCATATAGTACTTAGAGCATTTATTCCTACCCATAGACAATGTCAAGGCTAGGATAATTAAACTCAAATTCCAGGTGTACATGCATGTGGATGGAGCCCTATACAAGAAGGATTTTCTAATACATTGGCTAAAGTGCAAGGGGCCAACTAGAACAGCCTGCATCTTCCAGTAATGCACGAAGGGTCATGTGGGGCATATCATGTTGCACGAAGCCTAGCAAAGAAAAAATACGCTTTGGATACTATTAGCCAAATATATAAGAGGAAGCACAACACTTTATCTAAACTTTCAAAAGTTTCGGAAAAAATGCATTCAAACAAATGAGGCCACAAGAAGAACTTACAAGAGTCTACGAAGCGTAGTCCTTTAAAAAATGGGAAATTGACATCGTGGGCCCGTTCTTGAGCGGGACAAGAGGAGCAAACTTCTTAATTTTTTCAATCAATTATTTTTAAAATTAGGTGGAGGCCAAGCCACTCGGAAAAATAATGGCACAAGCAGCAATATTGTTTTACTAGAAAAGCATTATCTGCAATTTTTTTGTAGTAAAAATAATCATATCGGACAATGGAACACATTTTGCAAGCGGTGCTTTCACGCATTGGTGTAATGAATTACATGCAAAGTTGAAATTCACTTTAGACGCGTATCCTCGGGCTAACGGACAGGTCCAGGTCACAAATTGAACATTAGTCTGGGTAATCTAGAAATGACTTGAGGAGAAGCAAACCAGGTGGGTTGAAAAGCTTCTAACGGTACTGTGGGCCTATCGAACAACACCCCAAAGACAAACCAGAGAAACTCCATTCGGCCTAATTTCCAGCCACGAGATGATCATCCCTATATGAGTGGCATTTTCAATCCCTGGGATCATTGGCTAAAATATTGAGAGCAATTCAGAGAACATGCGATCAAATCTTGACATACTTTGAAAAAGAAGATAAATCACCCTTCAGTGAGGCCAGATACAAGCAGACCAAGGAAAACCACCTGCGTCTTTGTACATAATAGAGAAAATCACATGGTCTATATTGCAAGCAGAAAAATCACCTTCGGTTTCACATGTAATGGGAAAGTCACTCGATCAGGGACACAAGTAGGAGGAACTCCTTTAGCTTAGCACATGTTTAGCCACCCAACCCCTTAGAGAAATAAATGTGTAAATCATATACAACTACCCACTACAAGATATTGTATGAAACCCTAGATTACGCCTCTCATCCACTATACCGAGGATACATTAGCTCAAATGGAAAACAAAAGCGATTATTAGTCAACAAAAGCCATCACCAAACGAAACCAAATTAGGTAGATTCAACTCCTTATAACAACGAGGTAACTCCTCGAATTATAAATAGACCAAAAAATTTATGCAGTAAGAATTTTTAATAATCAAACTGAGAACAAACATGTTTGATAGCAGTTATTATTACAAACCATCGGGCTAGTTAAATCATTACACACTTAAATACTACCTAAGGTATACGTTTGCAAGCATCAAATATTTTCCTATCACATATCCTTACATTTACGCTTGAGGGGCGAGGAGTCGGGTCAGACCAACGAGATGAACTGGAAACACTATGCCCATCCCCGTAAGACTTCTCTAGGTTGGATTTTTTTTCCTTTCAGAATAGCATCAAAGAGCTATCTCATGTGAAGGTAAACCGAATATGCAATATTTCTTTAACGTTCCATCCTATCCAAGTGCTCCATGTAGTATACCTTAAAATCACCAATGGTCTCAAACTCCCCACAATTGAGCTAAATGCAATCAGGTACACATTCCTCTTATAGACATCAATTAAATGATCCAATCCACCCACATTCTTCTCGAGCCAATGAATATAAGCTATAACATTTGGATAAATGTTCATCGGCTCACTGACAATAACATTTCGAGTTCCATCAGAAGGTGTCACATTGCCCACACTACCTCTACTAAATCGATCCTCGAGATCGATACATTTTTACCTTATCTCGTGATTTACAATGTCTAGACTGTGACACTTGTCTCGCGGCTTGTCATTCTCATGTCAAAGATAAAAAATTAATCAAATTGGGTTTTCCATCCCCAGGTACATTCCTTTAACATGTGCTCCTCATTATTTATATTCTTCAGAATCTCAAGAAGCATTTTTATGCAAGCGACTTGATTTTCAATGATCTCCGATCGGCAACAAATTGCTACCATCTGCTCTCATGACTATAAAAATCTAACTAGTTGTCTCCTCTAATTATTGATCAGTTCTTTCTGCCAATGAATAATCTTTGTCAAGATCTGGATAAAAAAACTCATATTCTTCTTTCTCCTTCACCCAAAACACGTCTACGTCCCTAAAGCAGACCTGGATATCCCTCAGATGAACCCCCAAATGTGTAGCCCAATTCATTAGCCCAAAATGGAAGACATATATTCACAATATATGCAACAAAAGTTTCTAGATCACACAAACATTCATTGATGACCTTGGAGATAACAATATCTTCACTTAGGAAATGACCTACCATCCGTAGAGGAATTGCTAGAATTCCCAGATCTTTCTTGGGCTTCGCTGGTAGAAACCAATGCAAAGTGACATGTCCCACGCGATGCGTGCAAGGGGGTATCCATATGACCTTGCCCAACAAGCAAGTGCAAGGTCATCCTAGTTGTAACCGTGCAAAAAAAAACATAGATAGATCATGCAATTAGGAATATAAATCAATTCATTCCTCCAAAATTCTTTCAAAGTGGAGCGAGTAAGGAATGAAGATCACATGATTATTTGAAAAGAATGCGACTAGGAAGTTCACACAGTTTTTTTTATCAACTTTGGCAAGATGATGCCCAAGAAATGCCAAACACTCCCCCAATTTCAAATCACAAATAATTTATATTAGTACATTTCTACCAAACAACAAGCAAACAATGATTATATTTGATGCACACATATAGTGATATGATATCAAAATATCATTTATTATATTTTACTTAGTAGTATTTTTAGGAGGATAACACTATAATTTTTTCCCACTGAGTTTTTTAATGAGGTAGTGTGGTCTTTTTATTTTATTTTTATGAATAAAACCCATAAATTAGGCCATGTCGGCTTAGAAGATTTTTGGTAATATTTTATTATAGGGTTTAGAATATTCAGTTTTGATTTATTAGGATTTTTAGTTAGATATTGTTTTAGCTTTCTATTTGTGATTAGTGTTTTTTGGCCGAGATTTACCCTATAAATAGAGGGATTGGCCGAGTTGTTCTACACATTATTTTCAATCAAAAATTCAAAATTTTGAGTTTAATGCTTGCGAGCATTATTTTTCATTGTTGCTTAATCCTGCAGGTTAATTAAGTATCAATACCTTTTCTGAACTAATTTTGTGGGCTAGTTAGTGAACAAAGATCTCTTTATTTATGAGTTAATCATGCAAGCTAGTTAACGAGCAAATTTTTGAGTTAAGCATCAATCCAGAGGGCTAGTTGTTGATCAATTTGTGCGATCTAATGTGGGTTTGCAGATTCCTTCATTCGGTTACAGATTTTAATTCTTCAATCCAGAGTTTTCGCAAGGAGATTCATATCATATAGAGATAACTTGCTCAAACAAGGTTGTTGTTCCTTTGGAAACATTTGGAGACGTATGTGCCTGTATCTCCACATCCACAATTGACGACTCCTTGTTCGCATCGCTATCAGAAGTCTATAATTTTGTTACCTTGGAACGCTCCCAAGCAGCACCTTCCACTTCATCCTCCCCAACCTTCCATTTTGCTCTCTCAGAACCTGTCCTTGCAAGTTGAGCGAGATGACGTTGGCGTTCTTCCTTTGTCGCCATGTTATCCCACTTTTTACCTTTCTTCCCTTTCAACTTATAAGGGCCATACTTAACACTTTTCAGGTGCCCATGATTTGTTTTAGCTCCTTCATCATAGTGAGTCTCATTTTCCTCATCTTGAATAACATGAACCTCTACAACTATGCGTGACATCCTTATACCTATAAAATATAGGGATATATACAAATATAACCCTATACACTTGAGTAAGTGCCAATATAACACTCAGATAATTTAAACTACAAAAAAACACCCTTACTAGTTTATGAAAGTGCCAACATAACCTAAGACACCATTTCCAGCATTGACATACGTTGAACACACATAAAATGTCCAAAATGCCCCATAGCCTAACCTAAAAGTGTTAGGAATCCTCAGGCCATCACCAGACTGCCGTCTCCGCCTCCCCCTTACCATCATTCCTACCCCTTCCCGCCAGCCCCACCACCACCCTTCTATTACCACCCCAACCCTTCTAGCCAGCCCCGCCACCACCACCCTTCCAGCACCATTGCAGCTTCACTTCCCTCCATCGTCATGAAACCCTAGCCCACCCATCGCCACCGCTCCCACCACTCAATGCCCAACCTCGCCACCACTCTCGCCTCCACTCGGCCACCACTCTCACCCACACCTCGTCCCACCGGCCACCCACCACTGAAACCCTAGAACTATCCCCCCGTCCTTGTAAACCCTAGAACCACCCATTATCCCGCTCACTGCCACCGCACCAGCCACCTCACCCCAATAATCACCTCACCTCCGCTACCCTACTCACCAGCCCCCCTAAACCATCGCTTTAGAACTTCCACTTACCCCTCTCTCCCGTGACCACTACATTCCCACCACTCTCTCCTATACTCGGCCACCACTCCTGCCTGCACCTCGTCCCACCAGCCACCCACCACTGAAACCCTAGCGCCACCCCTCGTCCCAGTAAACCCTAGCACTACCCCTTATCCCGTCCACCGCAACCACACCAGTCACCTCACTTTCGTAGCCCTACCCACCAGCCCACCCAAACCATCGCCCCAACACCTCCGCTTACACCTCTCTACTGCGACCACTGCATGCCCACCCACAGCCCATCCAAAACACCTCCCTAACTCCTCTGCTTATCCTCTCTTCTTCGACCACAACTTGGCCACCCACAGCCCACCCAAATACGGGTGTTCATCGTTCCAAGACCGAACCAGACCGGACCGGAACTGGAATCAAGAAAATGTTTGGACCGAGGACCGGACCGGTTAGTGATGGTTTAAGACCAGGACCGGACCAGAATTATTCCGGTTTTGGACCGGTACGGACCAATTGGACCGGATTTTAGCAAACTTGATTCTTTTATATAAAAATATTTGATGTTGGAAAAATTTTATTACATTTTTTCTTTTAAAAGATAGTAAAATAGAAGTTATTAGAATAAGATTTTCCTCGGAATATGAAAGAATACAAGCCCAACGAAAATAAATCTAAACTAGTACATAAACTTATTATAAATACATAAAAATATATACTTAA
>JAULKM010026139.1:0-13912 GCA_032355605.1 Rubia tinctorum | reverse complement strand
TGTTTAGAATTTTGAATTTTTTTCTTTGATTTATAATTTATAGTTTTTGATTTTTTTAGTTGTCGTTATTCTAATTAAATTCTAACTTTTAGTTTCAAATTTGTTAGTACTGATTTTTTCATAAAACTAATTATTAATTTTTATTATATAAACATGACCCACACCACTACACCATTGATACCGTAATCTATCAAAATTAGTCATAATTACAAAAAGTAGGGTAGACATACATATTTATTTTTTTAAAAATTTATTTGTTGCTTATTTGGAAGAAATGTCAATCTGGATGTTGAATGTAATTTCTTGCACTACCAGGCTTAGTAGATAGTGAATAGGTTGAGCGTAAATTATATATAATTCATATGGAGTATATGAGTATGATAAAAATATGGAAAACTTTGTTGATTTTTTTTAATGTTATTCGTCTTTTATTTCAAATTGGGTGAAAACAAGAAAAAAGAAAAAAATAGTTTCTAATTAATATGTAACTTCTAGTTTTCAATTTGTTATATTGATTAAACAAACTAATTAGTATTAATTTTTTAAATATATTTCGATGTGATTAAAAGTCCACTTTTAGTTTTAAATTGAAAGGAAATTATAGTATATTAAATGTCAGATCATACAAAATAAAAAAACTGTTGGAGTTAAGT
Organism: Rubia tinctorum; assembly: GCA_032355605.1. Classification (NCBI taxonomy): domain Eukaryota; kingdom Viridiplantae; phylum Streptophyta; class Magnoliopsida; order Gentianales; family Rubiaceae; genus Rubia; species Rubia tinctorum. The sequence continues at coordinate 13,259 of JAULKM010026139.1, read as the reverse complement.
AAAAAAAATATAGAAAATATTAATTTTCATTCCCTATCCTAATTTTTTAGAGAATCTGTTGGACTTGCCGAAAGGGCCACACCTCAGTTTTCTTGACAAGGTTAAAATTTTATGGAACACCCGCGGGTGTACCCCAGTGGCAGAGACATGGGTGAAAATGGTTCGAAGCTCCAGGTTCGAAGCTCGGCCGCCACCGTGTGGGATGCTTCCTGGAGCCAAGCTTGGCCTTCGGGCCAAGTGGACTGCTCTGGACTCCTGGTGGGCATCGAGTATGGATCGAGTCCATGGTTCTTAGCGCTGAGCTACCGTGACTTATCTCTCACATGATGGATGTGGTGTGGGATGGTGTGGGATGCTGAGTGCGAGCAGTGATCGCCTTGTGAAGGTTAAAATTTATGGAGTATAATTGCATTTACTAACAAGTCATGTCATGGTTTCTAGTGAGCCAAGCCTCGACTTTCGTGATGATACTGCAATTTTCATCAAAACCACAAATTCTAGAGTAAAGTTACATTTTGTAACAAGTTAGACCAAGGGCAAGGATAGAAATCACTCTTATCAATTAAATAAATTATTTTCTCATTTTTTCTCTTTTAAATTACTTTTAAAAAACCATCATTTTCTTTCAACACAATAGTAATAAATCACTTTATACTATTCATTGACTTCACTTAATTTTCTCTATCCTACTAATTTATTTTACCATTAACATTTAATTTAATTTGTCCACCCAAAATAAATTGAATATGAAATTTAAAATTATGCATTTAAAATTTGTCTGGCATTTAATTTAATGATGATACATTTTCATTTTTAAAATTTCATTTCATTTTCTTCCAAAAATTATTAAATATTTTGTGAAAACATTTTTTTCAGATTTTTTTTTTCAGATTTTAAAAATATTATACAGATTTTTAAATAAATTTTACAAATATAAAAATTTCAGATTTTTTAAACAATAATAAAGAAAGGTTGGGATACATGGCCCAATTAGAAGGTGCCACATGTCCCTCAATTAAAAAAATATAGGTAAGGCATTAATGGGACACATGGGCCAATGGATGGCTGCCACGTGTCCCTGGACTGTACAAAAAAGGTCGCTCACATGATCTGCGCAATTCTCTGCCACACCGGTTGTTTAACCGATTTCTTGGGTAGAAATCATGGAGTTGTTTGTTTCTTAATAAGATTTCGCTTTAGAAATCATCAGTGTGGATTTTTTAATATTATTTTTAGAGCGATTTCTTAAAACTAAAAAATCATCATTGCACATGCACTTAAGCAGCAGTTTCTAAAGGACCACACCTCAAGTTTTTTTTAATAATGTTGTGATTATCGTGAAAATCATAATTTCAGATAATATCATAATTTTTGTGATCAAACTATACATTTCAAGTAATTCACACCGATTCATTCCAATGACCTCTCTACATCGAAATAGGTTAGAGTTGGGAAATATACCAAAAACAATACATTCTCTAACTATTACCATTTGAATGGTAATAGTTAGGAATAGGGATGATAGTGGGTTGGATTTTGGCGGAGATCCACCCCGCATCCGTTTCAATGGAGCGGGTAAAGATATAATTTTTGTGGGGGTCGAGCGGGTATGAATATGGAAATTGATACTTACCATGGGTAGTGGGTCGGTCATGTATATTAATTCATACCCGTCCCACCTCCGCCCCGTCCCACTATACCCTCTATGAACATATTAATTTATTATATAATAAACTATTATATATCCATAATGCACATGTTTTACTTATAATACTTTCATGTAAACATTATTAAATTTTAATATTATAATTTTAAAGTAAAATTTAGGTGTTTTTTGAAGATATAAATGAAGTGAGTAAATGGATTTGAAGCGGGTATGGACATCCAAGTGGGTGATGGGGCAGGGTGGATTTTAGATACTACCTCTGTTTCGTTGGATGTGGTACCATATGTTTAGATGCTTGGATTTAGGTGAAGGAAATGAGTGAATGAAATTGAATTTAGAAGGGAAAAAGTAGAATGAGTGGATGAAATTGAAAGAATCTTGTCATAAAAAGGAAGTGTGCCAGATTCACAAAAAAAGTGTGACAAATCCAATGAAATAGATGGAGTAATACTTGATGGGATGATGGTGGATTTTAATATTGTACCCGTCATTATTGATGTGGCGGATATGAATATGAAATTTTTTTATGGACATAAATATGAACGTAACATAATCCGTACCCGCCTCACTCCTTACCACCGTAATTAGGAATCTACCGCTTGTATATTTTATTTGTTATTGTTTCTTGTACAGTACCTTTCTTTTTATTGATATTACTTATATTATAATATTTCCATATTAATCTTTGTACTTAACAATTAAAATTGTAAATTTGTACCTAATAAAATTCAAATTTAACTCTCATTTCTTACCTTTATTCAAGGAAGACATAAATTCGAACGATTGTTGATACTTAAATGCATATCAAGTTTTTATATGAGATAAATTTGGAGGAACAAAGAAGCATAATATTCATTAGTTTGACCAACCATTAAATTGAAGAGTCCGTCTCTTGAAAAATAGTTTTTTCATAAGTTATAAATAATCAAAGTTTTTTAAATTATAAATTAGAATAAATTAAGATACAATTTATGAGTTACATTCATTAAGTTATAAACTTATAAACACTGCAAGTTCTATAATAAATTTTTAATATTACAATTCAAACTTTTTACCTTCCCATAAATCTATTTAAATTCCGTCTTATCCCATCTTACCATATACTTATAGAAAGACAGTTTTTCCCAATATTTTGCATAAATTAAAAGGCATCTACAAGTTTAAAGAAAGCCGAGGAATAAATGAATGTGGACATGTAATTGTCTTTCGGTGACCTTATCCTTTCCAAATTTATGAGTCATGAAGGTGCAGCACATGCTAGAATATATGATATCATGAAAGTTCACCATTGACTCTCAAACATAACACAAAATCATGGTTAGATTACTATTATTATCATTCCTGACATGATGAATTTAGAAAAGATGTTTATGGATAATTATAATTGAAAAGGTATACTCCCTCCGTCCCACTATTAAGTTCTGAATTACTTTTTTTCATAAAATTTAAAATAATTCTACGTGACATCTTTTTAATGAATGATCACAGTGGGCCCACATAAATCAAATGAAAACAGGAATTATGATCACATATTTATGGCTAAATGTAAAAAGTTTAGAAATAAGAAGTTATTAGTGGGACGGAGGGAGTAATAAATACTAATACAGTACACTAATTATAAACAAAGAGTAACTAAATAACAGTAGAGAAAAATGCTTTTATAACCTTGCTTACTTGACATAAGTGTCAATATAAACTTCCAGTATTCAAAAGTGTCAATATTACCTTATCTAATTAGTGTAAGTGCCAATATAACTCTCTCCGGTAACTTTTAGCTAGAATTTTGTAAAAATACAGCTTTGTCATTCTAAAAAAATAGAAATACTAAAAAAATAAAATGACTTTATTACCCTTCGAGTCATTAATGCCCTATATATTATCGTTGGACCACCTCTGGACCACTGCTGTACCACCGCCGTAACAGTTAGGGTTATATCCACACATTATGAAAACTGATAGGGTTACATCATCACATTCCTAAAACTTATAGGGGTATATCAGCAAATTCGCAAAAAATGTCGGGTTATATCAGCACTAACTATATAATATATGAGTTTTGATGATATTTTGTTTATTTTGTTGTGTTTAGTCTGGATTGATGGTTGGGTGACCTTTGGTGTTGTATGTAGGTGTTATTTTGTTGTGTTCTTCGACCTAAGATTTTTAATGTTGATGAGTTTTAAAATGAGCCTACAATATGTGATAATGGTGTTTAATATGAATGATGGTGTTAGGATGTCAAATTTTATGGCGCATAAGATGTGATAATGGTGCATATGTTGATGTGATCGCCCATTAAGCCCAACCAAATATCACACACTTAAGTTCTATAATATGTACTAATATAACCTTACAATTTTTACGAATGTGCTGATATAACCCTATAAGTTTTAGGAATGTGCTGATATAACCCTATTAGTTTTCATAATGTGCTATTATAACCCTACCCGGTCTGGCAGCGGTCCAACGGCGGTATTTGGGTATTAATTATGCTAAGGGCAATAAAGTCATTTCCTATCTTTTTGTTTTTAAATTTTTCTGCAGAAGGACAAAAATGTCTTTTCACAAAATTATATCTAAAAGTTTTCGGAAAAAGTTATATTTGCACTTTCACTCATTATCTAGGGTTGTATTTGCACTTTCAATTATATCGGGGTTATATGTGCACTTTCGTCAATTATGTAGGGTTATATCTGCACTTTGCTCAAAAAAGAATATAGAGATATTTTTTCCTAACTTTTTATTCCATCATTTTTTAAAAATATCTGCAAAATAGTTTATTTTAATTGGTACCTTTAACTTGGTATTATTTATTATTCAAATTCAAGTTTATACTATCTATATTCATATAATTTGATGTGTTATTATTATAAAAATGAAGTTTAACCTCTCTAACAATCTCTGGAAAAAAATTCAAAACTGTTCGTTTGGATTTTCATCATTTTCTATTTTAGTTGGGTGAAAAAAATATCCTACAACAAGGTTTAAGATAAGAGCCCAACTTTGCTATTAAACAGTCAAAGTTGTAGAAAGAGGATTTTTAATTTTCAAGATTAGGATTTTCTAAATTTCGTATCATTTGACCAAACGTAAACCCGTGGTTTGAATATTTGAAGGATTTAGAAAAAAAATTAGGGCATATAAAATTATTTATATTAAAATTACTATTAATTTAGTTTAACTTGTAATTGAAAAATGAAAACCAAATGAAATCCTGGAGTCAATTCAAATCTGAGAAGTAATAATGCAATGGTAATTGGTTTCAGTATGTATTGGGCCTTTGCTTTTAGTTTCCAAAACAACCCACAAAATTAAATAAACAAATTAGGCCCAATTTGTGTACCCCTCTCTGTTTGCCCTCTCGGTCACTCCGTCTCGTTTTCATCTTCGTCTTCCAATTCCAGCAACAGAGCAGCTCCGGCCGGCCAATGCCCACTTTGTTCACTTCCAGTTTCCGGCGACTCTTCCTGGGCGGGGCGGAGTTCAGCACTTCCAACATTAATTTTATCGGGGCGGATGAAGAATACATGTATATTTACCCCGCTCATCTGCAACTGATAGGAAAATTGCTGATGAAGAAAAGTGCTCCACTTCCAGTTCTCCATGTGCTTGTACTTTTTGTGGTGTAAATATGATAGTGTGGAGACTAGATAATCACTTTTGTTTGCTGCTATCATGGGTACCAATCTCTTTAAGTTTGCCGCTGCCTCGTGAAGATCTGAGCTTCCATCGTCTCCTCTAGCCTCTCTGTTCTCAACAGGTATTCTACGTAACCACACTCCAGATGCTTATTTTGTGTGTGCACGTTCATTCGATTTGTATAGTTTGTGTGAACTTCAATTGCTCCGATGAGCAGCAATGTGTGTGTGTGTTGCTGTGTGTTTGAAACTCATTTCGTTAGTTAATTTATCTTCCTCCTCAACTGGGCGTTCCCTTTCTATGGACTAATTTATTGAGTCAGAATGGTTTTGGATTTGGATGATAATTGGAGGACGTATTGTTGATGTTGTGAGCAATGGACGTCAATTAGTCCTCATTTCATCACACCGTGTCTTAAACCGTGGGTTACAAGTATACGATTTGGAGGAGAAGAGTAAAAGTGAGAACACTTATCCTAATATTCAGCTTTCTATGCATGATAAGCTCGCTACAAAACTGATGCTCGGTACTGGCGATTAGTTGTCCCGCAGAGATAGCTGATTACAAGTATAGATATTGGTCGAGCAGGGGATTGTTGTCATTGATTAAGCTGGGTATTAGTGGCACTTTAGTTTTGTAGGATTTAGTGTAATTTTGTAGAGCTATGTTTTGCTTATGTAACTACAATTGAAATTACAATTGATTATGTTAAGTTTATAATTAATGAGGGAATTTTATTTATTGAATCTTTTTATGGAGAAACACAAAAGTGGAGCACTGATTTTTATTTATTTATCTGGGATTACAAATTTTGTATAGCACCTTTTTTAAAAAAATAATTTCAATATGCAACTATTATTATTTTTTAAACATCTGCAATATGTAGCAGCTATTTTTTTAAATAGCTTCCACGTTACGTGTAGAAGCTATTATTACAACCACTGCTAGGTTGTATTTACATTGCAGCACCTACTTAAGAACCTCTTTTGGATTGAAAATTAAATTGAATCCGTAATTATTTTGTGGTACATGTATTATATAAACCCTTGGAGTTGGTCATTCACAATCATTGTGCAAAAATTTACTGAGTCGTACGTTCTGCACAAACTGGTAAATTCTCCTCACTACCACTAATTACCTCTGCAATACTTTTTATATACTGCGTATTAGTATGGCATGGTACTGTTTCGCTCACCAAAATTTCTGTGTTTCAGTCTCTCAGAAAGGACATCATGAACACACTCATTACGGCGGCTATGATGATTCTCCTCTCTTTTCCATAAGCACAAGGTTCACTCCTCGCTTCTATGTTGAGTGTGTGTTTTTGGATGAACTCTCGAATGCGTATTCCCGCTACAGTTTTCCACCATCACTGTGAACCATGCTCCAGCCTTATCTTTTTTGCTTCCTTCTCTCTTCTGATTTTGTTTCATGTGAGTTTCTCTCTCTTCTATGCGCAGGAAAATGGTTTCGCGGGGATATCCTCTGTCGGTGTTTCAGACCCCCTCCCCACCCGCGGACAATGTGATTCTGCGATACTTTGATGTGATTCAAAACATGTGCTTCACCTGTAACATTTCCAACATCCACCTCAGCTGCGGGTGGTTTAGCTCCTATGATCTCATCCTCAGCTGTGACTTCAAACGCCTCAGTTACGATGACTGTCTCGTCAATGACGACAAGCCAATTCTCGTCAGACACTCACTGTCCTTCATGTACACCCACATTGACTCGTTTCCTCTCTTCGTTAAATCTTCGAAATGCTGAGCTGTGTGAGAAATGAGACTCTCTGTGCTACCACAGTTGTTATGGATAGGTGATTGTTATGAAATGGTTTGATTACCACGTGCGATGTATGGTATCTCCATGTGGGACTTATCTGAATTTATATAAATTAGTGGCCTTCTCGTATATTGACTTTTCTAAGCAGTTACAGTGTCTTACACCTCTACTTCAAGACATTATATTTAGTTATTTAAAACAATTTTAATATAGAGTTTGATAGATGATTGGGCTTTTTACTGTTGATTTGATCCAAATATAATTTTTTTTTAAATCAAACCATATAAATATCTCGACAAAAAACAATTGAACACACACCAAGATTGGGCTTTATTTAGCATACAAAAGGAAGGCATTTTGGGCCCAAGCCCATCTCTTTAAAATTCGGTCACATGTCAATGTGGCCACATGTCCATAAAACTCAAGATTATTTCTTAATTCAACGTTTTTACAAATCGAACACAAATTATGTGGGATAGTAACAAGTCGGTAATATTTTTCCACCAAATGCGTAACAACTCAATAATACACTCACAAATTTAGTACAAAAGTCGTTTTCAAATTTTCCAATTCACATAAATTTACCATACAAAATTAGTTCAAAAGTCATTTTCAAAATTTCCAAATCACATAAAATTACCATGCAAAACTAGTTCAAAAGTTGTCTTCAAATTTTCCAATTCACATGAATTTCGTTAAAGGTATCGAATATGATTGAAAATAAATTGAGTCAGCAATTATTTTGTGGTACATGTACAATATAAACCCTTGGAGCAGGTCATTACTGTGCAAAATTTTACTGAGTCGTACATTCTGCACAAACTGGTAAATATCTTCTCACTACCACTACCTATGCAATACTTTTTATATACTGCGTATTAGTATGGCATGGTACTGTTTCACTCACCAAAATTCCGGTGTTCTGTTCTCTCCAAAAAAAATCATGAACACACTCATTACAGCGGCGTTGATGATTCTCTTTGCTTTTCCACAAGCATAAGGTTCAGTCCTCGCTTTTATGTTGAGTGTGTATTTTTGGATGAACTGCCGAATGCGTACTCCCGCTACAGTTTTCCACCATCACTGTGCACCATGTTTCAGCCTTTTCTTCTTGCTTCCTTCTTCTCTCTTCTGATTTCGTTTCATTCGACATTGTCTCTCTTCTACGCACAGGAAAAGTGGTGTTGCGGGGCTGTCCTCTGTCGGTGTTTCAGGGCCACTCCCCGCTTGTGGGCAACGGGATGCCGCGATACTTCGTTGTGATTCAAAACAGGTGCTTCACCTGTAAAATTTCTGACATCCATCTCAGTTGCGCGTGGTTTAGCTCCTATGATCTCATCCTCCCATGGGACTTTAAACGCCTCAGTTACGACGACTGCCTCGTCAATGACGGCAAGCCAATTCTCTTCGGACACTCCATGTCCTCCGTTTACACCCACATCGACTCGTTTCCTCTCTCCGTTAAATCCTCGAAATGCTGTGTTGTGTGAGATATGAGACTCTCTGTGCGACCACAGTTGTTATGGATAGGTGATTGTTATGAAATGGTTTGATTATCCCGTTCGATGTATAATATCTCTAAGTGGGACTTATCTGAATTTATATAAATTAGTGGTCTTCTCGTAAATTGACCTTTCTACGCAGTTACACTATCTTACACCTCTACGTCATGACATTTTATTTTGTTATTTAAAACAATTTTAATATAGATTTTGTTAGATGATTGGGTTTTTTACTGTTGATTTGACCCAAATATAATATTTTAAAAAATAAAACCATATAAATATTTTGACAAAAAACAATTGAACACACATATAAATATTTATTTAGCATATAGAAGGAAGGCATTTTGGCCCAGCTCTTTAAAATTTGGTTACATGTCAATTCGGTCACATATCAAAAGAACTCAAGATTATTTCCTAATTCAACATTTTTGCAAATGGAACACAAATTATGCAGGATAGTAACAAGTGGGTAATACTTTTCCACCTAACGCGTAACAACTCGGTAATATACGCACAAATTTAGTTCAAAAGTCATTTTCAAATTTTCCAATTCACATAAATTTACCATACACAATAGTTCAAAAGTCATTTTTAAAATTTTCAATTCACATAAAATTACCCTGCAAAACTAGTTCGAATGTTGTCTTCAAATTTTCCAATTCACGTGAATTTTGTCAAAGGTATCAAATTTGATTGAAAAATAAATTGAATTCGTAATTATTTAGTGGTACATGTATTATACAAACCCTTGGAGCTGGTCATTCACAATCATCGTGCAAAATTTTACTGAGTCGTACGTTCTGCACAAACTGGTAAATATATCCTCACTACCACTAATTACCTCTGCAATACTTTCTATATACTGCGTATTAGTATCGCATGATACTGCTTCACTCACCGAAATTCCTGTGTTTTGGTCTCTCAGAAAGCACATCATGAACACACTCATTACGGCGGCATTGATGATTCTCCTAGCTTTTCAACAAGCAAAAGGTCTACTTCTCGCTTTTATGTTGAGTGTGTGTTTTTGGATGAACTGTCGAATGCGTACTCCCACTACAGTTTTCCACCATCATTGTGCACCATGTTTCAGACTTTTCTTTTTTGCTTCATTCTTTCTTCTGATTTCGTTTCATGTGACATTCTCTCTCTTCTATGTGCATTAAAAGTGGTACCGCGGGGATGTCCTCTGTCGGTGTTTCAGGCTCCCTCCCCTCCCGCGGGCAATGGGATGCCGCGATACTTCGTTGTGATTCAAAACGGGTGCTTCACCTATAACATTTCCGACATCAACCTCAACTACAAGTGGTTTAGCTCCTATAATCTCATCCTCCCTTGGGACTTCAAACGCCTCAATTGCGACGACTGTCTCGTCAATGATGGCCAGACAATTCTCGACGGACACTCCGTGTCCTTCGTTTACACCCACATCGACTCGTTTCCTCTCTCCATTAAATTCTCGAAATGCTGAGTTGTATGAGATATGAGACTCTCTGTGCGATCACAATTGTTATGTATATGTGATTGTTATGAAATGGTTTGATTACCACATGCGATGTATGGTATCTCCATGTGGGACTTATTTGAATTTATATAAATTAGTTGTCTTCTCGTATATTGACCTTTCTACGCAGTTACACTAGCTTACACCTCTACTTCATGACATTTTATTTAGTTATTTAAATAATGTTAATATAGATTTTGATAGATGATTGAGATTTTTACTGTTGATTTGATCCAAATATAATATATATTTTTAAAATCAAACCATATAAATATCTCGACAAAAAATAATTGAACACACACAAGATTGAGCTTTATTTAGCATACAGAAGGAAGACATTTTGGGCCTAGCTCTTTAAAACTCGGTCACATGTCAATTCGGCCACATGTCAATAGAACTCAAGATTATTTCTTAATTCAATATTTTTGCAAATGGAACACAAATTATGCAGGATAGTAACAAGTCGGTAATATTTTTCTACCTAACGTGTAACAACTTGGTAATACACACACAAATTTAGTTCAAAAGATGTTTTTAAATTTTCCAATTCACGTAAATTTACCATACAAATTTAGTTCAAAAGTCATTTTCAAAATTTCCAATTCACATAAAATTACCATGCAAAATTAGTTCAAAAGTTGTCTTAAAAATTTCCAATTCACATGAATTTTGTTAAAGGTATCGAATTTGATTGAAAAATAAATTGAATCCGTAATTATTTTGTGGTACGTGTATTATATAAACCCTTGGAGCTGGTCATTCAATCACTGTGCAAAATTTTGTTGAGTCGTACGTTCTGCACAAACTGGTAAATATCTCCTCACTGCCACTAATTACCTCTGCAATACTTTTTATATACCGCGTATTAGTATGGCATGGTACTGTTTCGCTCACCAAAATTCCTGTGTTTTGGTCTCTCAGAAAGAACATCATGAACGCACTCGCTACGGCGGCGTTGATGATTATCCTCGCTTTTCCGCAAGCACAAGGTCCACTCCTTGCTTTTATGTTGAGTGTGTGTTTTTGGATGAAATGTCGAATGTGTACTCCCGCTACAGTTTTCCACCATCACTGTGCGCCATGTTTCATCTCTTTTCTTTTTCCTTCCTTCTCTCTTCTGATTTCGTTTCATGTGACATTCTCTCTCTTCTACGTACAGAAAGAGTGGTGTCGCGGGGGCTGTCCTTTGTCGGTGTTTCAGGCCCCCTCCCCGCCCGCGGGCAACTGGATGCCACGATACTTCGTTGTAATTCAGGTGCTTCACTTGTAACATTTCCGACATCCACCTCAGTTGCGGGTGGTTTAGCTCCTATGATCTCGTCCTCCCCTGGAACTTCACATGCCTCAGTTACGATGACTGCCTCGTTAATGATGGCAAGCCAATTCTCGTCGGACACTCTGTGTCCTTTGTGTACACCAACATTGACTCGTTTCCTCTTTCCGTTAAATCCTCGAAATGATGAGCTGTATGAGATATGAGACTCTTTGTGCGACCACCGTTGTTATAAATAGGTGATTGTTATGAAATGGTTTGATTACCATGTGCGATGAATGGTATCTCCATGTGGGACTTATCTGAATTTATATAAATTAGTGGTCTTCTCGTATATTGACCTTTTCTACACAGATATACTATCTTACACCTCTACTTCATGACATTTTTTATAGTTATTTAAAACAATGTTAATGTAGATTTTGATAGATGATTGGGCTTTTTACTGTTGATTTGACCCAAATATAATATATTTTTAAAACCAAACCATATAAATATCTCGACAAAAAACATTTGAACACACAAGATTGGGCTTTATTTAGCATATACAAGGATGGCATTTTGGGCCCAAACCCAGCTCTTTAAACTTCGGCCACATGTCAATTGTCATGATCCAAACTTATGAGCTATCTGAATCCGAGGTCTCACTCTACAGCAGTACTACTACGTAGTGACGAGAAAAACCCAAGATGGGTGCTACAGTGACGTAGGGTGGAAACAAAATGGGGAGGGCGCATTACGGTAATGCGCCCTCATAGTTTTATGGTTTTTTTATTGTTGCGAGGGAAGTGGGCTCATTACGAAAATGCGCCCTGTTTTCTGGGTTATATCGTCTCCATTTCTACATTTTCCCTTTCATTTTCCCTTGCATTTTCCAGTGTTGTTTTCAAGTTTTGTCCGATTATCCCCAACAAATTCCACTTCTTTCACCGTTCTTGCGCCGGCCACCGCCAGCTCTTCCACGTAAGGTAGAGGTTCGGCCATTTCTCCCGGATTTTGTTGGTTCCAAAATTGAAGTGCAAAACTTTTGAAACCATTGTAGATTTGTTGTTTTGTAAGTGTATTAACACCTGTGATTGTTCGTGTTGGTGTTCTGCAGGTCTCAGTGTACTCCGGCCGCGTCCGTTCTCGGCGAAACGGGTGTTCTGACCCGCGCGTGAACAGCACGCGCCGCCCCCTACGGCCGTGCGTGGGCGTCACGCGCCCCCAGTGATTGCAGCGCGTGTGCTGCACGCCCCACCGTCGGCGCTGATTTTTTGGCAGAAATTGTTCCAGTTGCTTCTCGGTACTGTTTTTTTACTGGAATTTCATTGTGTCAAGAATGAAAATATGCCAAGAGAAATTCGTTGAATGCAGTGTATGTGTATGTAATGTAGGCAATGGCTTGGGAATGTTGTTTTTGTTGTAGTGATAATTGAAGAATATTTTTAGTATTTGATGTTCGGTAGAACAAAAACAATGCAAGAGAAATTTCTGAAATACGACCTCTCTATGCTCTTTGAATTTAGTTGAAATTTTAATTTGTCGTTAGGTTATAAGAAAATGGGTTGAGTAATACTTTGAAACATATTGTATGGGAACAAAGTGTGGCAAATAGTTAATTGCTATTTTCGTATATGATTCTAAATTTTGTTGGACCTAATTAAATTCGAGTTTAAGTATAGTGTATTTGGAAATGATGTTTAGTGTTTGAAAGATGTTATGGAAATCAAGGAACTTTTGTTGAATGTCAACAGTTGTGTGAAATTTATGGGGAATGTTATTGCCGTTTGGATAACTTGTTCTGATGATCTTATATGCTTTTATCTGTGCGGGTGTAGGAAAAATTTGTGGTGCGATATCGAGGTATTAGTACCATTTCTGGAGGTACGCATCTTCTTCGTGGAAGGT
>JAULKM010026129.1:0-13912 GCA_032355605.1 Rubia tinctorum | reverse complement strand
TCCCCTTTCTCGTCGCCATCCTAAACCCCCATCCCCTCGTCGGCGCCTCCCCCCTGGTCGTTGTCGTCTCCCCTCCCACTCCCCCCGATGCGACCTACATGCCGCCCATTAGATCGAAACAAAAATCACAACAAAACATGGATCCAAATTGAAATAAAAATCACAGCAAAATCACAGCGAAACAAAAATCACAGCGACTCTATAATCCAGCTAATTCGACATTGATACATCAGTTACCATCGCATCGAAACCATTTCCGTCATACCGATTCTATAATCCAGCCGATTTGACACCATATTCATCGCGTTAGTGTTCGGCTTCAGAGAGAGTTGTCGGGATCTTTATTCTAGCGGCATCGGAGGACGGAGAAGACCGCGATTGGAGAATGGGGGATGAAGAAGACGGCTTATGTGAATGAAAAATAAGCATTTTTTTAATTTTTTAATTTTTTTTAAAAGTTAAAGGCAAAATCATCTTTCACATAAATTCGGCTATAAATCAGTTGAATAAAAAGTCAAATGAGTCAAAAGTTATATTGACATTTTCTGAAATTGCAGGATTATATTGACACTTTTAACTAAAGTTAGGATTATTTTAACACTTTCAACTAAAGTTATGATTATTTTAACACTTTCAACTAAAGTTATGATTATTTTAACACTTTCAACTAAAATTAGAATTATTTTAACATTTTCAACTAAAGTTAGGAGTATTTTAACACTCTACTCTTTAAACAAACTGGAGTGTTTAAAATAACATGTAAACAAATCTATGTGCTTAACAATGATGGGAATTACGTGGCCATATTCTTGGTTCACCTGACATGTGAACCCTAGGATAAGTTTGTTTAATCCAACCTTGTCTCCATCCATGGACCACTAATTAGACAGTTCTTTGTTTTATACTTAAACTTGCGAAACCCTAATTAAACCACAACCACAACCACAACCACAACCACAACCACAACCACAACAACAAGTTTAGAATATAGTGTGTGTTTTTTAGTGTCTGTTCATTTGTTTATTCTTTTAACTTTATTATTCTATTTTTTATTGGAAAATTCTTTAGAAAAACCGTCTTTCCATAAGTTTATGGAAAGACGGAGTTTAATTAGAATAATAAAAGGTAAAATATCTTGATTGCAATATTAAAAATTTATTCTGCAACGTGTAGTAGTTATAAAGTTTATAACTTGATTCATACAACATGAAAATTTTATCTTCATTTCTTTTAATTTGCACTTTAAACCTTGGTCTTTCTATGACTTCTGGAAAGACCGTCTTTCAATAGATTGACTCTTTTTTATTAATGGAGTTTGTTTTATACATTTTTAATGAATAATTGGAATCACGTAGTAAAGAAGAAGATAATATTTTTTGTTTTCTCTTAAAAACCATTATGATTATATCCTTATATATTTTATAATAATACCAGCATGAATCCAACCCGCGTTGCGCTGTATTTTTGATAAAAAAATTAGTTATTTATACCCGGTATTTTTTATTTAAAAAATCAGTTATTCAGCATTTAATATTTACATCTCATATATAAATTAAAATTAAAACTAAATTGTAGAGTTTGTAATTCAAGTTTAACCATATGAATTACAAATATATTTATATGTATAACCTTTGAAGAATTAATATAAAAAAGATTATAAAGTAAGAGAAAGTCTCAAGAAATGCAAACTTCCATAAGTTTATGTACAGTCCACAATGGATTTTACCTTAAATGTTGTAATTTTTTTAAAAAAATTAAATATTGTTTTTAAAAGTTAAAACAAGTAATAATATGTATTTGAATGTGAAAATATAAAAATGTATAATATAAAAAAATCTAAATTTATTATGTAATTTAACAAATGCACTGTATGAGGTAAAAAAATAAGTGGTGTGTCTATAGGTTTATTGACAGGCCGCTTGTCAGGAAACCCACTCATAAAGTAAAACATAAAAGAAATATTCAACTTGTAGAAAATGAAACTTGTCCTTGAAAATACAAGTAATTAATGCTGGAAAAAAATACACTTTCACTACTATTGAAAACATATTTCCACAATTATCTACAAATCAATAGAAAAAAAAAAGAATCTGTGTAATAAATTTGTCTCTCTATATTGATTAAGGTAATAAAAAGAGAAAAATGAAACAAATTATAAATCACCCAATTGATAGTCAAAAAAATTATGAAGTCTATATCATTATTCTTGTTTTTGATTTCCATTGCTACACAAACTATTAGTAATAATATGCTGGTTTGAGATTCTACCTTTTGAATCTTTCATTATATTCTAAACTTGATTAATCGAAACTTCGTCTTCTAAATCCATCATGTCGTATACTTCAATTTCACTTTTTATTCTACGAAAGATATGATAGAGTGCTTGGCTGCAATATCACCTTCTCTCATAACAACTTTAACTTGAACAATATATTCAGTACTGGCAATTTATTTAGTACGGTACTCAACATAATCCTACTAATAACTACTCTTGGTGTCCCAACTCTATTTGTATAGCAATCATTATCACGTTGTTCAAGAAATATGTTTGACCGTTAATATGTTTACCTACGTGTAATAACGGCAAATGAAAATTGAAATTTAGAAACTATTTGTTACGTGAATTCAACAATATCATATACGATAATATTGTTGTTTACATATCTATTCAAATATGCGGTCAAAATTTGATAGAGAATAGTGTCAAAAAATCAAAAGTGAAAATAGAGATGGAACTGAGGGAATACTTGTTTGCAGATTAGGGGAATTATTGTGGGAACGAGTGGAATGATTGATTAAGTGATGGAAAATCAGATTTTGAGTTTTAGGAATTAGGATGAAGTGAATGAACTCCTTGTTGCTCGAGAATGAACTTGCTCCAATAGTAGATAACTTATCTAATTTTTGTTTGAAGATCTGAGATTTTATTTCTTTGAGTTAGGATCAAAGATGTTATTATAAAGATTTGTTTTGCCAAGCTAACACACATGTAATCATTGGAAATGGCTGTGCAAATGTGTGGACTGCTAATTGGACAGGTCTGGGACCTCTACTCAACCTATGGCCGAGCCATGTTCAGGTACCTGATGCTTATTTACAGATTAAAGATCTCAAGGTAAGATTCCCTTTCATTGCATCCACCTTATCTCAATATTTACCTCCTTACATTTTGGATGAGATGATTAAGGATGCATATTTATATGAATATAAGGATCAAATGATTTGGAAACCTGGCATTCATGATCATTTTTCAGTAAAATCTGCATACAACACTCATATAAGTAGGAAGACTGAAATCACAATACTAAAAAATGTATGGAATTCAATAATTCCAAACAAAATTTCTATTCTTGTTTGGAGATTATTGAATAGATCTTTACCTTTTGATGATATTGTGATGAGAATGGGCTTCCAACTGGCTTCGAAATGTGTAATTTTCAACAACCTAGAAACAATTAATCATTTTTCAATGACTGCTGTGTTTCAACCATAATCTGGAGAAGGTTTGAATTTATTATGAGTTTACCAATCACATCATTCAATTCTATATCTGAGAGGCTGCATTATTACATGCAATTATCTGTTAAATCTAAGCTTAGGCATTCCATTCTAATCAATCTACCTATGATAATTATATGGGAGTTATGGAAGTCTAGGAATGGGGTGATTAAAGAGAGGAAGAGCTTTACGGTTGAAGGTATCTGGGCTAAGATCAGAGATTTATCTCTAACTCTTTACACGATCCATAAGCACATATAGTTTAAGTCTTCAAATAACTTCCTATGTGCACATGGTCTACTCCCCCTTGGGTCAAGAAAAAAAGGTTTAGAATAGTTACAATTTCTTGGAAAAACCTGAGCAAAGTCTTAATATTAATTGTGATGCGGCTTATGATAGAAAATCTGCAGGCCTGGGTATTGTATTTAGGGATGTTTCTGGTGCTGTAACTTATGCAATATCCAGCCATGTTGAACAATTGTTTTTCTCACCTCTTCATGCTGAGTTACTAGCCATTTTTGCAGGGATTACATGGTGTGTTTCTACTGGTTTACGAGGTCCAGTAAGCTTTGAATCAGATTCAAAACTAGTGGTGAACATCATCAACGAAAATGCACATCCACCGTGGGAGCTGATTCATTTGGCTAGGAAAATAGGAGCTATCCAGAGTGATCGACCTTCACACTTTCACACAGTTTTAGAGAGGCGAATCAACCAGCTAATTACCTAGCAAAGCTAGCAAGGGCTAACAAGCGAGCCACAATTTTTGAACAACTAAAAAGGTCTACAATATTAGGCTTTATGATTAGAAAAAGATCTTTTATTTCCACATTTTAGAAAGGTTTCAATACCTTCTTCATTGTTGATATAGAGGATTGGGGATTATTTCGATGCTTCGATGGTAGAAGTAGTAACCGTCTGGCCATTCTCAATTCTAACACAGGGGTGAAGGAATTTAGCAATTGTAACACGGTTTCTTTCTTCTATAATTGTTAAAGACTTTCTTCACGACATGTTTCATTTTGATGGCCAAACGTTTTGGCTTTTGATGGTTCGGGGGATCCGTTAAACAACCCCTCCTCATTTTGATGAGGTTTAAGTTTTTTTTAAAAAAAAGATGTATTATCAAAAGTCATACTCATAATATTATTCCTAATACCATATTCATCGAAGCAATTAACAATAGTCTCTGCAATATTTTTTGTAGTATGAGGAAATTGTAATATTTTAAAATATATAATGCATTTTTGCATAATCCAATTATCATCAATCCAATGAATGGTACCTAATAATTGTTTGTTATCTAAATATTAATAAATAATTGTTTCTTATCTAAATACTATCTCAAACTTCTAATCTACCTATTTTTCTACTAACTTATTTTTCCAAGGGTTCTAAGGCTCTAGTTATGTAATTGTTAAAAGGGTCCATTTTCATAGAGTAATTGTTAGGAGCGGTAGACTGGGGTCACTATACATTTATTTGTACTGGTACAACTTGCTCTGATACTGTGGGGCACTTTCTCGATCAGTGCCGCCGAGCCTCGACTGGGGATGGAGGCAAGCTAGCTATGGGTTGTATGACATCACTAATAACTGTTCATCTTGGCCTTCAGACGAATAAAAGCATGCAGGTGAACCCTGGCTCAACCTATACCCTCACATTGGGTGCCCTGGTAGAGGCAACAATGATTGAGTTAGATGACGAGCATGTGTATTAGTGCCACAAGGGAGCCAAGTTCATGAGACTCCCCCAAGAGGATAGAACTCTCCTCAGGTCAACATTCACTCTTAGGACCTTCCTCTTGAGCTTGATTTGAGTCATGGAAGACATTTCTACATGGGGCTGGTAGCAGCCTTAGCTGAGGCGGGTGATGATGAGGAGGAGGCTGAGGTACAAGTTCAGAGTGAGGTCCCTGTGGAAGAATATTTGGTTCATTTACCACCGTAGTATATAGAGTTCTTTCCATTGCTACAACCACTAGCTATTTGAGAATCATTTTTTCAACCATGTCCTCTTTTGAGCCCTATTCACATAGATGATGTGTCCTACCATGCTTCTCCATGACTGAGTTCTAGGAGTTCTAAGTGGAAAGATCAGAGAAAACACAGTGTTTCATCACATTTTGACTACTTGGGATTGCATAAAATGGTTACGAGTTAGATTCCATTTCAGCATGAGGCAGGTCCGGGCCAGGTTCTGCTCTAGTAGGGCACATGCACCGAATATCAATCTTGGCGCCACAGTCAGCCGCTGGCTTATGACCCATGGAGCCAACCACTCCTTTAGGAGCCTGAGTGATGAGGGAGTGGGGTGAGTCCATCTTTGGGACCAGACAGGATGTGAGTCACCTTGTTTCCAGGTTTGATTAGCATGAGGAGGAGACTGCAAGTAGATTTGACCACTTGGATGGCCAGGTTTACGAGATGAGGTATGATGTGGAGTATCTCCATCGAGGCATTACGATATAACAGAGCGGGTGAGAGCTGCAGGCATAGGAGATGGACAACCTTATTATGGTCCACGCAGGCAGGGGCGTAGAACTGGATGTGATGGATGGTATTTAGGAGGTTGAGTGATTCCAACCTCTTTCCTACCTTAATTACATGCATTAGGGATAATGCATCAACTAAGGAGGGTGGGAGTAATAACACTCCGTGGCTTTTTTCCATGTTTCATTGCTTATTTTGTTTGATAATGAATTATTTTCCCTTTTGTTTTCCCTCATTGTTTTTTGAAAAACTTGTTTATGGTTCTTCTTTGAAAACTTTTATTATAGGTGTGAGGGTACCTTTGATTTTAGTATTGGGTGTGTTGAAACATTTGGTGGTATTTTGTTGTATTTTTTCCCATGTAATGCGAAACCTACTCTGGGGAATTTTGTGCTACACAAAAACTTAAAATTTTTAAAAATGAAAAAATATAGCCCCTAAGTCAAAAACCCGAAAGGGCGATTTGAAAAAATTGGGAGCCTGGATAGTTTGATAACCCGAACAGGCAACCTATGCAAAAATGAGAGATAAATGGTGTAAAAAAAATAAGGGTGAGCATTGAAAAAGAAAAAAAGTGTGAAGTTAGGATGACAATCCGAGAGGGTTCCATGGCAAAATGAGATAAAATAAGAGAAATTTGAATGATTCTATACTTCTCTTGGATTGTCTATTTAGTAGCTTCTTTGGTAAAGTAAGATAGGTTTACAACTATATTGTATACGTCACCTTTGATTGGTACGTTGGTTGTTTAGATTATCTTAGTTTTGGGATATGAAAGTGTGAGAGATGCTTATGTCTTGGGGGCTAGGGTAGTTTAGGAATAAAATGTTGGGTGCTTTGGGAACACCGTTTAATGCTAGTTTACTCTAAGGTATTTGCTTGTTCTTGTTTACTAGAGGACGAGTAAAGGTTTAAGGGTGGGGGGTTTGATGAGAAGTCAAATGCATGTATTTTCCGAAGCATTTAAAATATCTTTTGTTATCTTTTGGTTGGTAGATTTATAGATTTAGGTAGGTCTACACCATAGGGGGTTTAGATGACCGTTTTTTGTTCTCATATCAAAATCCTTCATTTTGCAACCTATTTTTAGTCTACTGGATTTATCTCCTTACGAGCAACTAGATTCTATTTTGTGATCTAATTCGTAGATAGCTCGTAAACACTTAGGAGTAGCTTAGTGAAGGACATTCACAACGATGATAGAAAGATGAAGGTCTCGAGCCAAAACGTAGTAGTAGATAGTTGCGCCAAAGAAAAAGAGCTAAGTTCATAATAAATGAAAAGGTGACACATACCGTGAAAACAGGCATAACCCGTGCCACAAGTCATGCCGAAGAGATGGTGTCTTGACAAAGGGCCATGCAAACTAGCCGGCACATACTTGTTGAACGAAGAAACGAAGACCCGACCAGGAAGTGCAACTTGGCATGAATAGTGAACTCAGGGGCTGAGTACCATGAGCTCCAGACGATAGACCATGCAAACTAGCATGGCCCGTCTGCTCAGAATGTAAGAATGAGAGCTCTAGTCGATGCCCCATAAACTATTGCACAGGGCGTGCTGGTTGGACCGTGTCATCTGGCATGACCCATGCCAACGTGGTTGTCTAGGGTTTTTTAAATTCCTTTTGGGCCATTCACAGCCCAATCTACAAACTATACAAGAAACCTTTAGCCCCCCAGGGTTTTACCATTCAAACATTCATTAGCTAAGAAATTGGTTGTAGGAAGAGAATGAGGCTATCTTCTCTCATAATTTTGTTTTCCTATATCTATGGAATTAATTCCAATGATTGTCATATATTTAATGTCTCTAGAATAGTTTATTTTATTGGGATTGTATTTGTATTCATGACTTGATTAGGAATTGTGAGATTCTAGATCACCCTATATTTCTATGCTCATGAATACTGTGCTTAATTTGAGTATTTCATTCTTATATGATTTATTCCATGTATGTATTATGATGCATCCATGATTTCATTCATAGTATAATATTTTGCTAGGCTAAAATGATAGTTTGGAAGTGTTAGATTATTGCTATTGTAGGCTTGAGAGCACCAGGGAGTTGAGTGCATTCAATCTATCTCGAGAGTACCGAGTCGATAATTATACTTTAATTCTAACTGGATAGTTATATGAGTTGCATGTTAGAAGCGGTAGACCGGGGTCATTATATAGAAATTCCTAAGAGGCGGGAAAATAAATGTATAATTTGAAAGTTAGAGAATTAAATAAAGAATTAACAAGAGAGATAGCTTATGATGCTAATTTGCTATGTTTGGATTACGTGGTCATATACCTTTGTCTTCTGGCTAGATTACTGAGAGAAGTCCTCTTCCAACTTGTCGACGTCGGAGTCCTTCCTCTTTGTTGCGCCTCTAAAATAACAATTGCAGGCGATGACTCCAAAATCCTTTTCAATTTATCATCTTCATGCAATGATATATACCAGATAAAAGTCCATGATAACACAATGCTCTCAAATATCATTGAGTATATTAAAAAAATATCCAACCTTTTCCATCAAAATAAGGCTAGAAAATGATAATATTTGGAAGCAAAATCAAAAAGAACTTAAAGAGATGCGGGATAAGGTTGATGCAGCGAACTTATGTTTGAAAGAAAAAGAAGAAGAGTTTAAGGAATCTTTAGTTTTCAACAAATCTCTTTTCTGCCTCGTGTAATTTATGTTCTCACTCTCACAGTTCTTCCCTTTGTTTTAGCCACATTCGCTCGGTGCACGAAACACCTGAAAAGGAACAAATCTCAAGTGAGAATAAATACCATTTGCATCGGAGAAACAAAAAACTGCATGAAAACAAAAAGATTTGTCAGTAGAAAAATCACTCAATAGTCTTAGTAAGTTACCTCTCCCGGTGAATAAGAAACATGTGTACTCCTAATGATCAAAGAGAACTAAGTACATTTGGTCATAGATAGAGGATAATAGGATATAATATATGCAAAGAGAACTAAGTACACATTACATCTCAATTCGAATACCACAGATCCTAATGATCATAGATTGTTACAAACATACTTTGCTCTTAAACCTTTTGCTGTTAAACCTTGTGTTGTGATATGGTAACCTATATTTTATACTATAGATGATCACTAATAATATTCTTAGTCTCCTAAACAGAATCTTTGTTAACCATGCTTTGAAAGAGTTTCTATATAATTTTGGGCATAATACAAGGTGGACACTAATTTTGAACAATTGTATGTTATGCCACTACATATCTCTTGGTTCCTGGTATCATATAACCCACTCCCTCTACTCAAACTGTAATATCATACTACTCTTGAAATTTGGTTTTAGAAGAAAATATTATACAAGATATACAACTATACAAGCAATGTTACTATGTTGGTGAAATCATAACCCGTTTTGCATAAAAAGGCAACCAATTGAATATATACTCTCATAGTTGCAATAAAAGTTTTAAAATCATTAGTTGGTTTACATAAAAGGGAAAGTTCAAATGTTCACTTCTTCTAAATGAAACACTCTAATAGTCTATGTGCTAGATCAAGTATCAACAAATATGACATTTTGTGTTAAATCACGAAGTCTGCACCTGCCTAATTAAGCTCACACGACTTTAGCCTAGCCTAGAGGTAAACTGCACAACGAGAAAAGTTGTAAGTTCAAGAATTGCAAACCTGGACATAAATTCAAGAAAAACATCAAATGAACAGAAACTTAGAATTAGCTACTAAGTCAAGCTAAAGCATAATATCAAACACCTAGCATGCAACCCCAAAAAAACAAATCCACCAAGAAGAACATGCGGTTATATTTGGGTTCAACATTGAAAGGTTTAAATTCATCAAGAGAAGGGGAAAATCAAATTCAACATCATTATGCTGGAGCAGAAAAAAGTAAATTCGAATTCAACATTAAAAGGGATAAAGTTCTTAAGATAGAAAAAAGAAATTACCTAGTGATGAGCTCATCTCCGTGGTCAACCGAAACCATACCAAGATTATAAATTTCTTAAGATTGGATATTCTTAATTCATTTTGACACCAGACTCTTCATGTGGAAAAATAGTAGTTGAGAATCAGGACTCTTCATTTGGAACAAAGGGAGTATTTCATATCCAAGCATGAAACAAGTCATCTCACATAAGTAGAACCCCTATCTTATATTTTGAGCACCCAAGTCTATCTTATATTTTGAGCACCCAAGTCATCACAAATTTTTGTTTGAAATCTTGCTACATTCATCCTTTCTTGTATTTTTAGAATATTTATTTATTATGTGTGATGTGAGATGTTTAACTTTTAAAATCACCATGAATATTTAAAAAAGAAGTGGTAAGAGGGACAGAGTGAGTAGACTTTTATCACGTCTAATTAGGGTAAGGGATACTAATCATATCCCCATCAAAACTATAATAATTTAGTTTCAAGTCTGACAAATTTAATGATGGAAACCGGCAGGGAAGACTCAAGGGAAATGGGGAAATATATTAAAACAAAACATACAAGTGCTAAAGGGTAGAACACGCACTGTGGGATTACGGGTATATAAAACAGAAAGGAAGATAAAAGAAATGGACTCATAGTATCATGCGGTGCACTGGCTTCAACCCATCCCGAACATCAGGCAGAGCACGACCTAGAAATACAGACAATGCTTAAGCCATGTAGGCCTCAGTAGCTTCATTGTGAAGCTCTATAACTACGACTTTACCCTTGCCTCCGGCAGCATTTACAGCAACCACAGAAACACTTCCATTGTCTCCGATGTAATCTGCTTCCTCCACCTCCCTTTGTTTCGCTTTTACTGGCTTGACCGACTTCCCTCTCCTCAGCACCAAATAAGAGAGGAAGCGGGGTTTCGAAGCCCCTGCCGATAAAAAAGATGGCCCATGCAGTAGAGGAAGAGAAATTGGGTGGTGAGAGTAGCAACGGAGAAAACAGAGCCGAATGGAAGTTAATTTGGAGGCCATAGTTTGATTAAGCAAAGACTGTAGTGGGGAAGTAGAACTCATGCCATCGACATTTTATCACAACCCCCAATGTTTTCAGTGGGAATGTCACCAGCGTCTTGGCGGATCTACGGCAGAAACGGTCGTACAGAGGCAGAGTAGAACCTGATGATGGTGGATGGGAGAGGGGACATTGACAACGAACAAGGGTTTTGTGAGATCTTAAAGACCAAGGGCCAAATGAAGAGAGTAAAAGAGACGAAATTGTTCATCATTTTTCATTTTATATACTTGGTTAGGGTTTTCCGTATTGGGCCAGTTTTTTGGGCCACAGTTTACTAACAATAAACATATAAAAAGTTAATTAAATATTAATTAGTTAGAGATGAATTAATTAGGTATAAATGTTAATCAAATAAAGTAAAATTGTTTGTTGGTAATTTTTTTAAAAAACTAAGTATTGTCAAAAATAAAAATTTAGAGGATTAAAATAATAATGAAAGGTTAATTATATAAGATCCATTAAAGTATAAAACTATTAATATAAAACCTAAGTAAAAAATTAAGAAAAATGATATATACATTGGATTAAGAATAAATGATATATATATACACACACATAGATAATTTAAAATAAGGTTTTATCGTTGATTAGTTAAAGTCAACTTAGTTATTAGTGTTTATACATTAAAAGTCAAGTAATTGTTTATACAATAAGGTTTTACCGTCGACGGTGCTTAGTCGCTCCAGGGGTGACGGCTGACGGCCAAGCTCTGATCCGTCGACGGTGCGACAGTGCTCCAGGGGTAACGCTGGTCCAGGGGTTGTGCTCCGTTTTCCAGTGTTCGAGCGGCGTTAACGATGCCGGTACTGCTCATGTCCACCGGCGACGCTACTCCAGACCCGAGTTCACCATATCCCTGTCGTTCTCTCAACCTGCGGTAAAGTGATTGTTCCTTAGGGTTACCGAGTCTACTCATAATCTGAACCGACCAACTCAGATCCAGTGACGGCCAACTCAGGATCGAGTCAAATCAACTTAGTTACGAGTCAACATCGGGTCGACTCCACCATAACGACTCAACTTGGGTCAAATATAGCCGAGTATATTTCCGGAGATAGAAGCGTATGAGGGGTACTTCACCATTTTATTTTATTTTTCTACTTTTCATTTTATATTTTCAAGTGGGAGGATTTTAATTAATTTGTATTTTAATTAATTTGTATTTATTTATTTCTTTAAAAAAGGGCCAGAAATTTTATGGGTTTTTTGAATTTGGTATTAAATAGGAATTCTCTCTGTCAATGATTATTTTGCCGACAGCCTGAGTCGGTAGAATTTGATTGGTTTCAAATTTGATATCCAAAGATACAAAAGGAAAAATCCAAGTCAAGGTTGTTTAAACAACGGACTTTTGGCGATACTGTTTTCAGGAGAATTTAAATCAGATTTGTAGACTTCGGTCCATTAGGGTGCTTACATTAATTACATTGTTAAGTCAATTTAATTGGTGTTTACAGCCTTTTGGAGCCAAGTTAGAGTTAATTCTATGTATTATAAGTGATTTTTATACACTGACAGAAAATATTTTTGACACTTCAAACGACTGATTTCAATCTCCTAGTTTAGGAAAAGGTTTTACGGGTTAAATGGAGATGGACCATATGTTTAGTTGGGGAGCTTTAATTACTTTGTTTGGATTGCTTTAGATGTTTGATCGGATGTGTGGACAAAACACTTAGCGTGCGTATTATTTGATACTCCACTGTTTTGATTCTGATTGTAGTCTTGGGTCGATATTATTGTGACTACAGTATGGCAACACAGTGTTAACCGCTTATTCTTGAGGCACTCTTTTCATTTCCACATAAGCTTTCCGCTTAGTATTTTGATATTGATTAGGGCTTATGTATAACCCTCTTTCAGCCACTGAGAGTGTAGACTAGAATTGTAAAATTATATAGTGTCTCAGTGTAATGGGATTATCCCACATCATATGTTGTAATCGCACATTGTGCAAATTGAGCTTAATAGAAAAGGGAGGAAAAACCTACAAACCCCCGTCCGAGAGACGTTTTAATAATAATATAAAAAATTCTAATTCAATCAATGATTATCTTATTGCATTAATCGAAAAAGTACTACCTCCGTTTCGTTGGATGTGAGACCATAGACTTAGATGGTGAGATTTAGGTGAATGAAATGAGTGAATGAAATTGAATTTAGAAAGAGAATAGTAGAATGAGTGGATGAAATTGAAGGAATTTTGTCATAAAAGTAAAGTGTGTCAAATTCACAAAAACAACCGGGAAAAATGTGTCAAATCCAATGAAACAGAGGGAGTAGATCTTATTGAGTTCTTGAAGAAATAGTTATAAAATATTATCGAAATATTATATTTTTTAAAGAGATATTGTAAAATTATAGTATTATTTATACTATAATATTCCATCCGGTCTTCAAATATTGGTGCTCTTTCCATTTTAGGAGGGGTTTTTTATTGACACTTTCATCTTTTGGCAAATCCTAAATTATTTTTATCCACTCAATTTACATTTTATCTTCCCAATTCAACATTCACCACTCATTTCACTTTTTTTTAAAAAAAATTGTGTCATCTTGTATGGTGCCAATATTTGAAGATCGGAAGGAGTATAATGTTTTTATATTTTTACTCTATAATTTATTTTCTAATATGCATTAACTATTATTAATTTTCCTCCAATAAATTTGTTTTCTAAATCCGAAACGGCTTATGTGAGTAAGCGAACAATCAGGTTGATGGTTCTAGCTGTAACCTGCCTCTTTCTACAACATGTGATGTCAGGAGTGAGGGACGTTGCAGAGGAGCGAAATTGTAAGCGAACAATCATATTCTTGGCTCTAAAGCCTATAAGACCATGTGCACTGGTAAAACTACTCCCAAATCACTTTTGTAGTTTCAATTAATTAAATAATCAATTTCTCTCTTCCATCGCA
>JAULKM010026118.1:0-13912 GCA_032355605.1 Rubia tinctorum | reverse complement strand
GACAGTGGTTATAGAATAACAGCAACCGCTGCTACATGGGATCAAGCTGCTCTCATTTTGAGTGTCCCCAGACGCAAAATCTCCGATGAGACCCAGGAAACTTTGCGCACATCTCAATTTCCTAGCAGTCATGTGAAGGTGTGTTACCATCTTTCGGTCCGTGCTTTAGTCTATTTGGTATCATCACTACCTTCAACACTCTAAATTGCTGCTTCACAATAGGACTAATAATTATCTTGTGCTCGATAATATAGATTTTTAGTTGCATTTATTTTCTAATCTATGTTTTTTCCGCGTGAGCAGGAGAAATGGGCAAAGAATCTTTATCTGGCTTCCATGTGCTATGGCCGGACTGTATGCTGATGGAATATGATCCCTGACACATGGGGGCGAGCCGAGAAAATTGAACATGTAATTTTGTGTCCATACTTTACTGACTTAATTGGTATACCCTGCAAGAGAATTATCCTGGCATTAGTAGTCAGATGCAATTCGACGGAAAGATGAATGCATGTGTGTGTAATGGTCATCATTGAGAGTTTTGTACTTAAATTACTAGGGATTTGAATTGCCCGTGGGAAAATGCACCTATTTTGTTGGCAAAAAGAGAACAGTACTGATACTCCCGTTGACGTCAGTCTAGTTGGCAAAAATCACCTCTTCCAATAAAAAGTCGCATCTTTTCTATTTTCTTTCCTTTTCTTTCATCTCTTTACTGAAAATAGAGGTTAAAGGATGTGTTTTGACACTTGCAAGTGTTTTGCTTATAAGTGTAACACTTTTCTGATGTTTGATAATTTTTTAAAAATGCTGCTTATTTTAAAAGTAGAAACTATTTTTTGGGAAAAAAATTGGTTTTATTTTGCTTTTAAATAAACCAGCTTTGCTTATAAATGCATAAGCTCGCTTTCTCGGACAGCAATTTCAGTAGAACTGTCATAACGAGGTGAGAGCAGAGAATCAGAGAGATTTTATTTGCGGGCATTGACAAGAGAATACAATCTCCTTTGCCCTGTGTGTGGAAAACAAAAATTTCCCAATAGGATCTTCGATCGTGAAATCAGGATCTCTAGCATGGACATTTGCAACAAGTTTTTTTTTTTTTTAAATCAGTGAAACTAGGTTCAAATATGGTTATTGAGACATTTAAGATGTTATGACAGGCCAGCTAACGAACAAAGAATTAAAATAACAGTTAGTTTTACGTGGTAAACTAACAATGTGTTATCTACGTCCACAAAACGGAAACAAGTTTTATTGACAGACTCGGAAGAGATTTCTCAGACCATAACAATTGTCTTCCAAATCTCAGGCATATTACAAATAGACCCAGATGAGAGTTTATATAGATCTCTCAAACTACATAATCCTAAACCAAAGTGGAATAAGACTAGCCTAATGCTATTCCTAAACGGAATTGGAATTACCCAATAATAAATCCAAAACAAAAAAGGATTCAGATTCAGATTCAAGTCATGTAATTGGAATTACCCAATAATAAATCCAAAACAAAAAAGGATTCAGATTCAAGTCATGTTCTAACAATCCCCACCTTGACTTGAATTCTCTCCAACAAAACAGATAACTGACGGGAGGTACCAGATGCAACAAAACTTGCCAGATGTATCGTGAGTGCCCCCCCGGCTCAGATTAACAACTATTAACATTTAGAAGGTCCAAACAATGTTTGAACTTGCCACGAGGAACCGGTTTGGTGAACATATCATAAGGATTATCAAGTATGTCTACTTTCATCACTTTAATCCTTTTCTCACTTCTCAGGAAATGATATCTCACATCTATATGCTTAGTTCTCTCATGATGGACTTGATCCTTGGCCAGACATATTGCGCTCAAACTATCACAATACACAATCGCCTTATCATGATGTAAACCAAGATTGCTAACTAGTCATTTCAACCATATCCCCTCTTTAGCAGCTTCTGTCAATGCCATGTGCTATGCCTCTGTGGTAGACAAAGTAACTGTAGCTTGCAAAGTTGCCTTCCAACTAATCACAGAACCACCTAGAGTGAATACATAACCAGTCATAGATCTCCTACTGTCAACATCTACAGCATAATCAGAACCAGAATAACCAGCAACTAAACACTGAGTATCTCCCTCATAAATGAGATCAACATCAGATGTACCTCTAAGGTAACGAAAAATCCTCTTCACAGCTTGCCAGTGTTCTTTCCTTGGTTTCCCCATGAATCTACTGAAAACACTAACAACACGTGCAAGATTCGATCTAGTGCAAACCATAGCATACATCAAGCTTCCTACCGCACTTGCATATGGGACTCGAGACATATATTCCTTCTAAGCTTCAGATTGCGGTGCAAACACGGAAAATAGATGTATATATGCAGCGCTAAGAGTATCTATAGGTTTAGATGATGACATACCAAACCATGACAATAGCTTCTGAATGTAAACTTTTGGCGATAATAAAATTTTCCTCTGATTTTTTCCCTATAAATCTCCATCTCCAAATTCTTTTGCGCAACACCCAAATCTTTCATCTCAAACCCAGCACTGAGAAGTCCCTTCAACTTTTGAATATCAGACTTAGACTTGGAAGCTATGAGCATGTCATTTACATGCAGAACCAGATAAACCATTAAACCATCGTCCAGCTTGTTGTGATACACACAACAATCATACAAACTCCTATTTTAGCCCAACTGAATCATATGGCTATCAAACTTCTTGTTCCCCTGCCTAGGTGACTGCTTTAGTCCATGCAAGGACTTTTTCAGCTTGCAAACAAAATCTTCCTTACCAAGAACTTGGAACATCTGGTTGAGTCATATAAATCTCTTCTTTAAGCTCCCCATGTAAGAAATCCGTCTTCATATCTAATTGCTCAAGTTCGAGATTCTGATGTGCAACTTTCGCAAGTAGCACCCTGATTGAAGTATGTCTGACCACGAGTGAGAAAATCTCATTATAGTCAACCCTTTCCCTTTGTGTGAACACTCTTGAAACAACTCGAGCTTTATACTTGATCCCCTCAACATGTGATATTCATTCCTTATTCTTGAAGACCCATTTACAAGTGACAATCTTCCTCTCCTTAAGACGTTTGACTAGCTCCCAAGTCTAATTTCTATCTAGTGAATCCATCTCATCTCCCATTTCAGCAATCCATAGAGCAGACTCACTACCTGAAGCAGCTTCTATGCAGGTGGATGGCTCATTCAAATCCACCTCTTCAGCAACTAGAGTGCATAAGCAATCAGATCTTCGAAACCATACCTCTTTGAAGGACCAACTCCAACTCTTCAAGCTCTATCTGTAGCTATACTTTGCTGACACACTTGAGGGCTTAGAGACTCTAATATATCTGGAGTTACATGTTGATCTTCTCCACCGTGGTGCTGTGATTCACTCTCATATTGAGTGACTTGCAACTCCACCTTTTTATTAACATCACTACTAGTTGGCACCAAAATGGACTTCACAATGGAGTTAATCATAGAATGTTCATCCAAAACTATACTTCTGCTAATTATAATTCGACTTTCAGAGGGAGACCAGATTCAACCTTTAAGTCCATTCCCAAAACCCAAAAATATACCCATTTTAGCTCTAGGTTCTAATTTACTCTCATTTACATGATAGTAAACTGTAGAACCAAAAAATCTCAACAAAGAATAATCATCGGGCTTACCAGACCACGCTTCATAGGGTGTTTTACAGTCAATCCCTGTATGTGGTCCAAGGTTAGTTAGATAACATATTGTACTTACAACTTCCAACCAAAATCGTTTTGCTAATCCAACATTAGAGAGCATGCAACTTGCTCTCTCCAACTGCGTCTGATTCATTCGTTCTGCTACCCCATTTTGTTATGGAGTATCTCTGACAGTTTGATGGCGAGCAATTCCTACATTCTTGAAAAATTCATTAAACTTAGACAAAAAAATTCCTAACATTATCAGCTCGCAGCCTCTTGATCTTCTTCCCGGCTTGATTTTCCATCAAAGTTTTCCACTGCTTGAAATTCTTGAAAGCTTCACTCTTATGTTTCATCATCATTACCCAAGTCATCCTTGAATAATCATCAATCATCGACACAAAATACTTGTGACCTCCAATTGATTCAACTTGGGAAGGACCCAAATAATCAGAATGGATATAATCAAGTGTACTCTTTTTCCTATGGACACCCTTTCGAAACTAGCTGCAATGCAGCATCTCAAACACACAATGCTCACAAAACTCTAGATTCTGTATCGTGTGCTCACAAAGAAGATCCCTATTAGATAGAATTTGCATCCCTCTTTCACTGATATGGACAAGCCTCATATGCTAGAGTTTGGTCATATCCTCTTTCTGAACTTCAGATGGTACAACTGCAGTGGAACCTGACATAGTAGAACCTCATAGAAGATATAAGGTACCATATTTTATACCTTTCAGATCAACTTGTGAACCCTTACATATATTCATAATACCACTTTCGCCTTGGAAACTAAAACCATTACTATCAAGGAGACTTAGTGATATCAGATTCTTTGTCATCGGTGGAACATGCTTAACCTCGTTTAAGATGCAGAATGTACCATCATGAGTCTGTATCCTGATTGATCCAATTCTAACCACTTTGCAAACAACACTATTGGCAATAGAAACATTCCCCCATCTATCTGCTCATATGTTGAAAACCATTCCTTGTATGGAAAAATATGGTACGATGCCCCGGATTCAAGAATCCACTCATCTCTATAATGTGACTCATCGTTTGAAACTAGGGATAAATCTTGTTCGGAGTTACCTTCAGAGTTACCACCAGTTCCTGCCACGACAACATAGTCTTCCTTCTTTTCTTGTTGCCTTTTTTTCTTGGGACATTGTTTTTTTCCAATGCCCCTTCTTTATACATTAGTTACATATATCGTTACTACTAGGACCTCTGGGATTCAAATATTTTGACTTCTTATTACCTGATTTCCCCCGATCCTTATTCCCAGTAACAACCAACCCTGACGTCTGATTGTTCGTACTAGAGCCAGATGCCTTATGGCAAACCTCTCTGGTATAAAGAGCAGACCTAACTTCTTCCAGAGACAGACTGTCTTTCCCAACAATGAAGGAATCAAAAAAATTTCTCATATGACAGAGGTAAAGATACCAACAGAATCAAAGCAGCATCTTCATCATCTATTTTAACATCAATATTTCTCAAATCTAACAGAATAGTATTTAGTTAATCTAGATGGTCTCTTAGAGGCGTACCTTCCTGCATGCACAAGCTGAACATACGTTGCTTCAAGAGTAGCTTATTGGTTAAAGATTTTTTCATATATAGACTTTCTAACTTTAACCACATACCAGCAACAGTTGTTTCACTTACAACTTTGACGATAACATCATCCGCTAGACACAACAGAATCGTCGAATGAGCCTTCTCTTCCAGAGCCTCCATGTCAGCATCCTCAACCGGTTTCTTGGATGTCTCACATATGTCTAATTTCTTGGATTCCTCCATATCCAATGGCCCCCACAAACCTTGTTGCTTCAGTAAAATATGCATCTTGATTTTCCAAAGACTGAAACTATTTCTCCAGTGAATTTGTCAATCTTCACATTCAAAGCCGACATCTTTTTCGTTATCTCGACCGATCACCAACTCTGATATCAATTTTTTTATGACAGGTGCAGTTAACGAACAAAGAATTAAAGAACAACACGGAGAATTTTACGTGGTTCACTAACAATTTGTTAGCTACATCCAGAAAATGAAAACGGATTTTACTAACAAACTCAGAAGAGCTTTCTCAGACTATAACAATTGTCTTCAAGATATCAGGCATATTACAAATAGACCCTAATGAGAGTTTATATAGATCTCTCAAACTACATAATCCTAAATCAAAGTGGAATAAAACTAGCATAATCCTATTCCTAAACGGAATTGAAATTACCTTATAATAAATTCAAAAGAGAAAAAGATTCAGATTCAAGTCATGTTCTAACACTATATTAGATAGAAAATTATATACTTTAATCCTTAACATATTTAATAATTTAATAGTTTATAGAGTTATACCTTTTCTCTTTCATTAGTTTGTACGTTTATGAAGTTTATTAGCTTCTTATTTTTGGGAGCCTTTTTTTAAAGGTTATTACCTTTTGTATTCATATTTTATCATTTCTTTTCACGAATTTGATTAAAATTAAAATTTATGATATTTATTTATTTAATTTAATAATGTAATTGTAACAATCATAGGTTTCTATCATAAAACAATTGGTACTAAGTAAACGTGACCCATGATATTATAAACTAAACAAACACTTTTTCAACCGCCAATGCGAGTCCCTCAAACATATCCACTCACATGCAACGGTATTATTTATTGCGCAAACATGGACAAAAGGGGTTACGGGACTATCAGTGGGAATATACGTTCACTGGGCCGATCAGGCCAACCTTCGGACATGATACCATGCAAGAGTCGTGAGCTTCTATCATAAAATCAATTGATACTATGTAGAGGTGGTCCATGATTTTATATAATAAGCAAATACGTTGTCTACCACAAGTGTGGCACTAACATTAATTAAATTATTTAGACACGAAAATGTATTTAATAAGAAAAGAAACAAAAGAAAACTCAATAGTTATGTTGCTTGATGAAGATTCATCTTTTTATGGATCTATCAACAACTAGCATGTCTGCAATACCGGTATCTCATTGTTGGTCCAATAGACAATAGAGGTGATGGGTGACAGAACTTTGGGAAGCTCCCACTATAATTTGGTGCTTATACATTTATCATGTATGATTTTAACTCTAACTATCAAATTGATAGGAAATTCTATACTTTAATCTTTAACATAGTTAATAATTTAATAGTTTATAGAGTTACACCATTCTCTATTATTAGTTTAAACGTTTATGAAGTTTATTAGTTTCTTATTTTTGGGTGCCTTTTTTAAAGGTTATTACGTTTTGTATTAATATTTTATCATTTCTTTTCACGAGTTTGATTAAATTATAAATTTATGATATATATTTATTTCAATTAATGTTGTAATTGAAAGAATCATGAGTTTCTATCATAAAAACAATTGGTACTACGTAAACGTGACCCATGATATTATAAACTAAACAAAGACTTTTTAACCACCAATGCGAATCCCTCAAACACGTCCACTCACATGCAACGGTATTATTTATTGTGCAAACGTGGACATAAGGGGTTACGGGACTATCAGTGGGAATATACGTTCACTGGGCGGTCAGGCCAACCATGAAATCTGATACCATGCAAGAATCGTGGGCTTCGGTCATAAAATCAATTGATACTATGTAGAGGTGGTCCATGATTTTATATACTAAGCAAATACGTTGTCTACCACCAGTGTGGGACCTCCAACAGTAATTAAATTATTTAGACATGAATATGTATTAAATAAGAAAATCAACAAAAGAAAACTCACGTAGTAATGTTGCTTGATGAAGATTCATATTTTTATGTATCTATCAATAACTAACATGTGTTTAACACCTGCATCTCATTTTCGGTCTAATAGACAGTAGTAGCGATGGGTGACAGACATTGCACATTTATGGCGATTTCACCTTAACCTAAAATAAAATTTTAAATCTTATGGTCTCATTTTCTTGAACATGGATTTTTATCAATGTCATTTTTTTGTTTCATTACAATAACATTCGGGATTCATGTTGGGAAACAAGTGGTACGAACAAAAACTATGAGGTATGGTAATTTTAAATTACTTATTTAATACTAGAGCACAGAAGAATTTTATTTATTTTCTGAATCAAGTGAGATCTGATAGCCGTGGCGCTACTCGGCGGGTTAAGGACTACACCATGTCACTCGACAACCACCATTTCACCAACATTCTTTCCCAGTAGAACTTTGGGAAGCTCCAACTATTTTTAGTGCTGATACATTTATTCAATTTTTTATCCATTATCTGTTTTGTTAACTATATCATACTAATCGATTTTATTTATATTTTTTATGATTTAGTTTATTCCACCAGCATGTCAACACCCCTAACAGAAAAGAAACCCAAGCAGTGGCGGAACCAGAGTAAACTTTGAGGAGGGGCTAGGGCGGAAGAGGGGCGGAGGAGGGGCGGTCACTGTTCAACGGGGCAGCACCACCGGAGCTGGGGGGGGGGCAGCCGCACCGGCTGGCCCCCCTAGTTCCGCCACTGAACCCAAGCATGCTTAAGTGCAATGGATACGCCAGGGATATGAGTCACTCCGGGAATCAAAAGACCAAGGCTCTTCCCCAAAGGGATGGAGAAAGTTTGAGGAGGACAACAAGCTTTTTAGTTTTTAGTGTACAAACTTTAATAGGATCGGCATAAATAAGCCAACGAGACTACAAAAGAAACATTCGACGAGCAGGACCAACATTCTTGTATTCTTTATCTGGAATTGGCAATACTACTTAATCTAACTTCTTTGCAAATTTAATTTAACTTTACTTACATTAGAATCATTCTCCAAAGATCTTCTCTTGTGGATCTCCCAATTCTCCAATTAAATGTGTGTGTACGTTATCCTCGAGCGATCACCTCTTTCCAAAGAAAATATGTAGTCACTGGAAAAAGTATATTTGTGTTCCCGCTAACTTTTGTACATCAGGTCGTTGCCTTCTTCCTACGATATGCTATATTAGGGGCTTCAATTTCAAAGGGTCTATAAGAGGATTTAGAGACAATGGTAATTAAATAAGGGGAAAGTAAAATTTTAGAATATGAGAATAGGAAATTGGGTGCCGAACACACTCTGGCCTATAACGATGCCTTGCACTCCATTCATAGGGTCTCCTTATTGTCTTTTGGTACCTTATGCCAACTATTATACCGAATGTCAACCCTTGTTCTTTTGATCTCCGTGACCCAAATAGACCATTTCGCACGATCTTTGGACAAGCAGTTGCCCTACTTGTTAAAAACTAACGGAGTTAACTCTTTCTTAGTCATCCTACGTTCTAATATTCTACAATGAGTCTTGGATGTTCCTACCTTGTCAGATTCATCATCGTCATTGAAACCAAATCCCACAGTAGCGGGATGGATATTTTGCGAACTTGGCGCATTATCACGAGTACGTTTCTTAGACATTATTAAACCCACATCAACAAATTCTCCACAAAATCATGACACTGACTTCATAAAACATAGTTTGGGCCAAAAAATAAGACACATGACATCGGGATGAAACATTTTCAAATGTTTTCACTATTATAATAATATTTATTAGGTTTTCACAATTCGGGGTAAGGCCAAGGTCATAATCAATGGGATATCAATAAACAATCACATTAAACAATAAAAATATTTAATAGTCCTAAAAAACAAACCATTCAAGGATACACTTCTTAGTATAATTTTTTTTAGGGTTTTAGAACATTAACCTTAACAATACACAAGTGGGAGCTTCAAGTTCATGAAAGCTTGCTCACCAATATAAAATATGCCTTGCTGATCATCTTCCCCCCCTAAAAAAATGAGAAAAAGGTTAGATCAACCTAAAGGAGAAGCGGAATGTAGGAGTATTAAGAATTAACGCTTACCTTTCATCAATCTTTGAATAAATCATGGAGAAGAGATGAAGAGAGATGGATTAGAAGATTGAAGGGATTTTTGGTGGGGTTAAACGGAGAGAATTGGTAGTGTTTGTTAGGGTATTTAATACCCTTTGAAAACCAGCCTTTGTGATATTTTCCCGTCAGATACCTCTTCCGTACTGGAAGAGCTGGGGGCTCTTTGTATGAAAACCTCTGAATAGCTTCCGAGCTCGGAACCTGTATAAATAATTTTAAAATTCCCAAATCGAGCAGCATAGTGATAAATCAAAATTTCAAAAAATTTCCCCAATTCCATATCCCCATCCAAACCCTAACCTTCGGTTCCTTCACCAATTTACCAATCCAATGAGAATGTTGAGAGCATGAAACACTAAGAAGAATACCAGTACAACAAGTGACTGGAGCTATTATCCATAAACCGAGATATGGGCATCAGAGTGGTTTTTTTTAAAAAAAGCAGAGGATAGGTATGTCGAATTCGCCAAGCGTAAAGTGATTAATACTATCGTAATTTATGCATCGTCAATTGAAGATTTAATCTTACGATATTTGTTGAACCATTTCAAAGAACAAAAAGTAAAGATTTTGATGTGTTTAGAAGAAAATGTCTATGTGGACGAGGTTATTCAATTTTATGCCAATTTAGGAAATTGTTTAATATTCATGATGTAACTATGGTGAATAACAAGGAGATTTGGTTACTAAGTATGCAATCAATGAAGCCCTAGGTAGCTCTTATAGCTCCCCTGAGAAATTGAGACCCGACGATCCCCGTGGCGCCCTAGAAATTTATCACCACCAGAGTTGGCCCTCGGTCACCAAAGCTAACCCAATAGACCACATAGTCATGGCTACGCAGTACTTTAATAGAACTAGTAGCACCTCGGGCCCGACGGAGAGCTATGACATAGAGGTTTTGAAGGTTGAGCAGAGACTCATTTATGAGTGGGTAGGTTTGAATTTTTTTCCCACGAGTGGACACACATGCGAGCCAACCATTGGAAAAATAATTCTATTTTGATGAGGATGCCATTGTGATGATCCCAAGATAATCAAGATCAGTATCCTCAGACTAGAGAAACTTATAGTGTATGACCTCATTGTCAGAAACTTGATCTCAGCATGTCATCCTACAGAGTGCATGATCAATAGCCTCATGCTATCCTTCCACATATATTAGGGAGCGATTGATCCTTGTTTAACGATCATCAATGATATTGTAATGGTTGCTCCAAGTGAGGGGGCAAAAACCTCTCTTACGGAAACATCATCACCATACTACTCCAGCAGCAGATTATCCATAGTGAATCCACTACCAAGATTATTCCAATGTACTACATTAAACAGTACTTAGCGAAGAAGCAATAGGGTGGGACAACGACCAGTGGATCATATACCGGGCTTATGCACCTGCTCAATTATAGCCGACACCGGATAATCAACCCCTTACAGAATTGTGAGGTATAACAATTATTTTAACTTGAATTTGACATATGTAATTTCAGGAGTTTAAATAAATTTATAGAATTTAACCACTCTTTTATGTTTCTAATTTCTACAGTTGTGCATCGTGGACAATGTGGATTAGAATCCTTGACGAAGTGTTAGTAGTGAAGGAAGTGGTTTTCATGTTCTGGCGCAACATGGACAAGGTAATAACGCATATGAAGATTGAAGAATCAAGCGATTCATCATAATCCACTAAAAATGAGGAGTTCGTCTCCTGGGAAAACTCAACAACTTGCAGTTCCATCGCACGTTGATGGTGGAGGCAACCCGTCCGAGTGGAGGGACTCAAATTTCTAGGAGGGATGGAAGGATGACCACCCAACTGGTAGCCATGATTATGGCCCTGCAATGGAGATAGAATCAAATGATGAAACCTATTGAATTCTTAAATTGCATTGAGTAATTATGATGTTTTGAAACTAATTATTAACACCTTAACTTTTGTTTATAACTCTATCGTGTTAGAATTGTTACATTGATTTCTACTATGTCAACTTTTGCCGATGATGTATTTGGTTATTGTAGATGAGAAGGTGTAGGATAAATGGTTGAGTAACCAATCAAACATCTAGTTTTTTGCAATTAGAAAAATGGACTTAACAAAATATCCAGTTAGCAGGCGATGTCGGCAACATGAATTTGTGAATTTGGGGGCTACCGATTAGTACGAGACATAAAATTGATGTCAGTTATGCTATATATTACTGATATCGGATTGGTTTAATGTTTGAACAATATCAGTTATTTCTTTCGATGATCGCCTTTCCACACTAACTGAAACCACACAGACATCGCTATTTTGACTTTGGTCATATATGCTGGATGTTGGCTACATATAGGTGGTGGTTTCGATCAGCTAATAATAGCATGCTCGACATCAAAGTACATGTCCTATGTTGTTCAATCATACATAGTCGACTAGTACCCAAAAAAATCAGGGTAAAAAATATTGTTCATTCAATTTTTTTAAAAAAAAACTGAGGTAACAAGTTTTTTATCTTGGTTTTAAGAATTTTTTCAAAAAAACTAATGTAAAAGGGGTGAAGTAAAAGATTCATTTTATTTTAATGATATTTAATGATATACTTATCATATATTATTTTAAATATAACTACATCTAATTGATAGGAAGTTTTATATTTAACATATTTAATGATTTATAGAGTTATACCTTTTCTTTTTTGATAATTGGTTGGTTCATAAAGTTTATTAGTTTTTTTAGATTTATGAACTTTGGAATTCATATTTTACCTTTTCTTTTTACAAGTTTGTTTAGATTTTAACATTATGATATTTATTTATTTAAATTAACATTGTAATTAAATTATTTAGTTATGAAAATATATTATATAAGAAAAAAAACTAAAGAAAACTCATATAGTAATGTTTCTTGATGAAAATTCATCTGGTTATGGCTCTATCATTAACCGACATTTTTGCAATGCAGATATCTAGTTGTCGGTCTAATAGACAGTACGAGCGGAGGGTGACCAACATCACATATTTATGGCGATTCCGCATTAACCTAAATCAAATTGTTGAATCTTATTTTTTTATCAACGGGTATTTTTGGTTAAAGTCATTTTATTGTTTCATTGCAGTACTTTTAAGATTCATGTCGAACAACGAGGAAACAAGTGGTGCGAAGAACAACTGTGAGGTATGTCAATTTTAAATTGCTTAGTTAATACTGATGCACAGAAATGGTTTATATATTTTTTTAAGCAAGTGGGATCTGGCAGTCGTAACGTGGCCAGGGGTGTCTAGGACTACACCATGTGGCTCGACAAGCCCCGTTTCACCTGCATTATTTTCCAACAGAACTTTAGGAAAGTTTCCACTATTTTTTTGTCTGTATACATCAATTCTATTTTTTTTTGTGTTTTTATCCATTATCTGTTTTGTTAACTACATCATACTAATTGACTTTTTGAATTTTATTTTATGATTCAGTTTATTCCACTAGGCATGTCAGGGTGCCTACGGAGAAGCAGGTCCCAGTTGTGCTTAAGTTCAATGGATACGGCTGGGAGATGAGCTACTCTGGGAACCGAAAGACCAAGGCTCTTCCTCGAAAGGTATGGGAAAGTTTCAGGAGGACAACGATTTTTGAGTGGGGATGACTATTTCTCTGATTTGTTGGAAGCAACCGATGGCCACATCATGTTAAAAAAAATTCACCATTAGTGGCACTCTCGGGTATAAATCATTATTTTTCTTCAGGGGGTGAAATTGAATAATAATAAGTTATTGTAATTTTTATTTGGATGAATTATTTATAAATGGTATGGTGGTTTGGATTATATATTTGGATAGTTTAATTTGTTTCATATCTATATTTTTTGTCATACAAGTTAAATTCTTTTATTTCAATTAGTCTATATGGTCATATGAAATTCTAGAACTTGATGATGTTTTTTTAACCCAACATTTTGAAGATAAAGTCGACATTAGTTGACCATTGGTTGCATTGTCAATTAGACCAATGGCATGTACGACATTGCCACGCATGATCAAAGCTTCATACTCGTATATATTAACAGAACTGACGTTAAATACCAGTTGGCTAGATTGTTTACTTCGATTCTCATGATTTTTTGTATCTTTAAATCATAACCGAGATAAACTATGTATCTTTTACCTCAATTATTTTAACCAAGGTAATATTATGATATGAATTAGAAAATGTCATTTATTATATTTTTATTCGTTTAGTATTTTTAGGAGTTAAAACTATACTCTTTTTCCCACTGGGTTTTTTAATGAGATAGTGTGCTCATATTTAGAATTATTTTTAAATGATGTAATT
>JAULKM010026109.1:0-13913 GCA_032355605.1 Rubia tinctorum | reverse complement strand
TAATATATATTTTATTTAGTGAAGAAAACAAAATAGAATTTTAGACCCATTTAGGACCCGTTTAGGACCCAAGACCCGTTTAGACCCATCGGGTCTGGGTACGGGTCTAAAATTTTCAAACCCTACGGGTCAGGGTCTTATTAGACCCGATCCAAACCCGACCCATGATCATCCCTAGTTAGAATTGTGTTTCGGGTCGAGTTGGGTTCGGGTTTGGGTTTGGGCCCAGATTATCAGGTCAAAAATGGGTTTCGGATTGACTTCGGGTCTATTCGGGTTTGGGTTTAGGCCAATATTATATGGGTCAGGATTAGGTTTGGGTTAATTTCAGTCGAGTCGATTAAGGTCGGGTCAAAAATTTGGGTCAGATATTGACAGTTCTAAAATTTATAAGTGTGTTTTATCTCTTTAAAAAGACAATTTTTAAAACCTGAATTCAGGTTCACAAGAATGGAATCTCTCCATATTAAAACCAGCTGCTTCGAAATGCGTCGGGCTCTGAATTTTGTGGAAACTTGCAAATGGGCTTGGCTGCTGGAGAGACGAATCGCCAACCCCTTAAATTTGTGCAAATTCTTTATTGCTTGGATTTGGACCCTTGTGTTGCAATTTGCTACCTCTTAGATCTGCTACTCAATGCACTTAATAAAATATCAATTCCAACCAATTAAGAGAGATTTCAAAGAGAGAAAAAATCAAATGCTACAGGTAATAACAATTTATGCCAGTAATTAGTATGGAAGTGCCAGCAACTAGCTTTAATTAGGTGGTTTAGGAGGATTTGAATTTTGTTGGTATTGAAGAATTTAAGCAGGAGAATGGGGCCTTTGAGCTCTTGTCAATATTCATTACACCGGGGAAGAGCACATGAAGGGGTGAGGTTTCTGAGAATTAATGCTTCCTTTGCTTCTTAATACTCCAAAACCAGTGTTTTTCTGCATTTGCCACTTGAACATGGACAACTAAATCTTGTCTCCATTCATAATTATTGCTCCTCCTCCAAACCATAGATAGCTACGAACTTCATTCATTACATATGCACCCCATCAGAAACAAACAAAATCACCGCAATTTTTTATTGAAAAAAATCATGATCTTTAAAGGAGCAAACACATACATTAACAATTAGATTAGGCAAAACACATATATTAACAATCAGATTTGGTAAAAATCTTATAAATTGAGCGAACACTAGCGGTTGCATAGGGATATTAATAGTAGGAGTCAAGTGGTAAGATGACCCTAATTTTACATTGAAAGTGTCAATATAATCATGCAAAATGAGAAAGTGGCAAACTAATTCTACCTTTATGATGTATGTATCTAACTTTATGACGTGATTTTAGATTTTTAGAGAGGTCAAAATGACATAATTATCCAGATTGATTACGGAAAGTAAATTATTCTTATTATAGTGTGTTTTGGGATTAAATACTACTATTTATGATTTAATAATTATACTTTCTCTGTTTCTCCATTTGTGCCACCATAGATATCGGTGTTTGGATTTAGGTTAAGAAAATGAGTGGATGAAATTGAACGTAAAAAGTAAAAAGTAGAAGGAGTTGATGAAATTGAAAGAATATTGCTAAAAATGAAAAGTATGTCATTTTAAAAAGTATTTTAATAAGGTAAATATGTCACAAATATAGAAACAGAGGGAGTAGCAGAGAGAATACGTTAAGTCTTGTTAAAATAGTATTCCCTTTTTTGGAATAGACACCTTGCCCTCTCCTGTCAAAAATTTCAGTTCAGAAAGGGTTTCTAGTTTAGTAAATGGGAAGCTTTGTCATTATACCATAAGAGTATGTAGTGGTAAAACCGCTATGAAATTAGTTTTATTTTATTAAATATTCAACTTTTCTTTTTTACCTCATCAGGTGAAACAACAAATAAACTATTTCATTATTATCGCCGTAGTGGTTGAACTACTTTAAGACTCTGTTTGACAGGACTTTTAACATGTTGTGCTTAAAAGCAAAGTATTTTTTAATATTTGGTAAAGTGCAAAAAAATAGTTTATTTTGAAAGTATAAACTATTTTTGAAGGAAAAGCAAATGCTGGTCTCCCCCTACTTTCAAAATAAATAAGTTTTTCTTAAAAGCACAACTCTACCAAATAGAGCTTAAAACCACTACATGGAGCCCAATTGATTTTCTCTATCATACTCATTAATTTTACCTTCAATATTTAATTTAAATAAATTTGCCTAACAAAATAAATTGAAATGTGAAATTTAATACTCCCTCTGTCCCAACTCTATTTGCACTTCTACTTTTTTGACACTATTCTCTATCAAATTTTGACCGCATATTTGAATAGATTTATGAACAATGATATTATCGAATATGATATTGTTCAATTCGTTGTAACAAGTAGTTTCTAATATCAACTTTTTTTTATTACCGTTACTATACGTAGGTAAAAATATTAATGATTAAACATATTTTTTGAACATCATGATAATGATGTCAGTGCAAATATAGCAGGGACGAAGGAAGTAATACACTTTTAATTTTTAATTTGAATTTCGTTTTTTCAAATAGTATAATTTTGAAATTAATTTCAAATTTTATTTAATAATGTAATTTTGATTTTTAAAAAAGAATAAAATTTTGATTTTGATTTTTTTTTAAATCAAAAAATTTAAAGATTTTAATTTTTTTTAAATTTTTTAAAAAGAGAATGATTTGGGAAAGACCATCTTTCCACATGTAGTTGAATTAGAATTATAGAAAAGTAAAAGATTTTAGTTATAATATTAAAATTTATTATGCAACGTGTAGTAGTTATAAGTTTATGACCAGATTAATGCAATCCAAATTTTTTATCTTGATTTGTTCTAATTTACAGTTTAAATCTTGGTTTTTCCGTAACTTATGAAAATACAGTCTTTCAAAAGACGGACTCTTTTAAAAATTACATAAATTAATTTTAAATTTTCAAAAAACAAGTTCTTTAAAAAAAATAATTGGGACACGTGACACCACATGATTGGGCACGTGTCCCAATCAGGGCAAAAAATTCAAAAAAAATAACCCAACCATTTGCTGCCACGTGTCCCAATCAGGGGCTGCCACGTGGCAGCACAGGACAACAAAAATGGCCCGTGCATCAGTGTAGGCCCAGCAGCACATGCAATCTGACCAGAAAATAGAATTGGGACGGTTCCATTTTGGTGAGTCCGTCAAGCGGTTTCAATTAATTGGAACCGCTTTGAACCCCCCACTATAGAAGTTTCATAATTTTAGTTCGATTTCAGTTCAAATTAAAACCATTTTAAAA
This sequence comes from Rubia tinctorum, assembly GCA_032355605.1. NCBI lineage: Eukaryota > Viridiplantae > Streptophyta > Magnoliopsida > Gentianales > Rubiaceae > Rubia > Rubia tinctorum. The sequence continues at coordinate 10,627 of JAULKM010026109.1, read as the reverse complement.
CCCTAGTATACTTGCTCTTAACGTCTTAAACACTAATATTACACTATTATAACTAATAATTTTAGTTCGATTTTTAGTTTTGAAAAGGTTACACTCTATCATTAACTTAAATAATTTTAATATTTATCTTATTTTATATTAAAATTGCAATGTATTATAAAATTAAATGTCAATAAATTTGAAAAAAATGTCAAAAACAATTTTATTCACTCCATTTTTTCGAATTAAGATAATATTTAGTTAAAATTTTAAGTAAACAAATCATTTTAAACACTGTACTATATTAGTTTTAAAATAAATTTTATTTTATTTTAAAATAAAAATAAATTCACATAAAATGTATAACAACTATCCTATCTCCATTTATAGTAAAATTTTGATTCCACCATTACCAATCATATATTTATTTATTTTATTTTATTTTGAAATCAATCTGGACGTTTTACAACTAGTTAAATTGACATCTAACCATATATTTATTAAATCACTCAGTTTCGATCACCAACAACGGCTTTAAAACACTGGTTATCAGTTGTTTTGACCTTCCCTACAAAAACGTGCTGGTTGATTTTATAATTCCAACTTCTAAACATCTACAAAACCACAAAAGCATTTATGGAAATAAAAAAGTATAGTACTACTATAATTATTAAAATGAGAGCTCATACCATATTGTATTGAAACTTCTTCTAAAACAAGACTCATATTTAGAAACAGCGGTGGTAATAAGTTGACAATGCAGACTCCCTTCGTCTTAGTTTAAATTGCACAGCAATTATTATCACGTTATTCAACAAACATGTTTGACCGTTAATATGTTCATCTACGTATAATAACGGCAATAAAAAATTGATATTTAGAAACTATTTGTTACAATGAATTGAACAATTTCACATATAATAATATTGTTTATTTTATATCTATTTAAATATATAATCAAATTTCAATAAAGAATAGTATCAAAAAGTAAATGAGAAATTTAATATAGGACAAGGGAGTATTGTAGTCATCGTTTCGTTTGTGGGTGTGCATGGTCACCATGCGGACACACGTCCTTCTTTAAAATAGGATTGAATCATTAATTAAATTAAATCATCGGGTGTAGGATAATGACTCTAGCTAGCTAGTAGCACTCCTCTTCCATGTTACTAGTACTGATGTTGAGATTACATGGACAAAGAGGTCTAGATTTCCTTAGCTGTTGATCTTTTTGTTTCTTTTTTCGTAACAGCTACTGTGGAATCAAATTTAGTCCCTCAAATAATTTCTAAATTAATCTGCATGATTGAGTGGTTTAGTAATATCTCGGGAAAATTTTTTTTACTACATGTGTTTCACTATGTTTGGTACCGTAGGTTTAAATATTTTTTCTATAAGTTGAAATGTGTGGTGAGAATTGAGTGAAGAGGATAAAAAGTTTAATGAGTGTTTGTGAATGATTTACTTTCTGCCATTAAAAGAAAAGTGATAATATTAGAAAAACATATAAAAATGGGTAAATGTGTCAAACATAACAAAACAAAAGAAGTATCTCGTAAAAAAAGTTTCTCAAACATTTTAATAAAGTGAAAACTCACATTGATAGTGTGTTGTGTATATTTGAAAATATAATTATGTACTTCCCCTGTTCCTTTGTTATTGTCTTAGTCACCACCTTACAAGGTATGAAGTGTACTCAATTTGTCCCACTCCATATTGATTAATTTGATTTTTGCTGGTCAAACTTAGTCAATTTTGATTATTAAACTCTAGAGTTAAGTGTCAAAATGATCCTATGTTTTAGTCAAAAGTGTCAATCTAACTCTGTAAAGTTTAAAAGTGCTATTCTAACCCTATTATTTGCCTGAAAGTGTCAATCTAACCTTGAAAACCTTAATTTGGTCAGAATTTCATGAATGTACTGTTATACCCCTATTTTAAAATATTAAAAATTCACAAAAAGTGAAATGACAGATATACCCCTCCCCTTTTCTTCTTCTTTCTCAGATCCATTTTTTTTTCAATCTCGGTCATTTTTCTTTCCGCCGTAATGCTACCTTCACCTCCCCGCCATTGCTTCTTCTTCTTCTCTTTGTTAGTTTCTTCTTTTGGTGTTGGTGGGTGGCCGTGGGTTATGCAAGGTGAGCTGGGTTCAGGCTGCGGTGGTTGGGGTTTGGTGGGGTAGGCTAGGTTTAGGCGGCGGTGACTTGGGTTTCAGCGAGGGGAGTGGGGTGCGGTGTGGGTGAGTTTTAGCAGCGGTGCGATAGATGTGAGTAGGAGTAATATCGGAGGAAGCAAAGGCGAGTTGGAGGCGATCCCGGTCACCGCTAGTAGCGGTAGAGCGACAGAGGTGCGGGGGAGGTAGGTGGTGTAAGGCGGGCAGAGTTCAGCTTTTCTTCATATGAATGGGAAACTGGATTTGACGTTGGCTTCTGGCATTTTCAAGATCAACACCATCGTGGGGGGGGGGGGAAGGTGACCAACGGCAAGGGGAAGCCTAGCGGCGGCATGGAGCAGATGTGGGAGGGAACGCGAGTGGAGGTGGAGTGGAAACCTAGCGGTAGCGGTGGGGGATGAGGCACCGGGAAGCAGATGTGGGGAGGAAGGCGAGCGGCAGCAGAGTGAAAACCTAGCGGTGGGGGATGAGGCGGTGGGGAGCAGATTTGGGGAGGGGAGGATGCGAGCGGTGACGAAGCGGAATCATAGTGGCGGCGGTGAGGGGATGAGGCATCGGAGAGCGGATGTAGGAGGGAAGGCGAGCGGCGGCATAGCGAAAGCCTAGCTACGGCGGGGGGTAATGCGAGCGGAGGGAAGAAGTGGTGGGTTGAGCGAGGCGGGGTGAAACCTAGTGGCGATGGGGGATGGGGTGGGGGGAGCAGGCGGAGCTGAGGAGCGGCAGTGGCGTGGGTTCAGTGACGCAGATGTCGTGAAACTCCACATCCCAGTGGTGGAAATCTAGAATCTGACGGCGGTGGTAAAAAATCCGGATGCCGGCGGAGGAGAAGCGATGGCGCATATGAATAAGAATCATACGGGTGTTATAGTCATTAAATTTGTTGTTTTAAATCTAGGGGTATTTTAGTCTTTTTAGCTTTGGTCAATGTCGGAAAATACGAAATCAATGCTGGAATAGTGTCAAAAGGTTATATCGGCACATATGATGCAAAAGTTAGGGTTACAATAGCACTTTCAGATTTTACAGGGTTACATTGACACTTTTTTGAAATAGTATGATCATTTATGTAGTTTGCCCAAAATTAAATTTGATGAAATTTAACTTAATCCAGTCATATTATTACTATTTTTCTATGCATATTTTTCTTCAATTCAATTCAAATTATTTTAGTTTAAGTTCAATTCAATTAAGTTTGAATATGCTCTAAATAACATGGTCTAAATGTGATGAACAGATGATAGTGTCACACTTCAAGCATTAGCTTGGATGGGTTACCACAAGGGAAAGGTGTGGAAAAGAAACACTACATTCAAGCAGTTTCACCTTGGGCTATAATCAATTGGGCCTGGGTCCAAATTGGCCCACCCAAATTCCAAACAAAGGAGTTATGAGGATAGGAATAATAGTTGGACATATTTTGGTTGAGTTTAATATAGTACACGTCATGGCTGATGGTAGGAGATGGGCATAAATTTTTTTGGTTAGGATAAATAAAGAGGGATCAAAATATAAAAATTTATATATTTCTTAAGATAAATTTAAACTTATAAAATAGGGCAACGTCTTGGAAAAGATCGTCTTTCCACATGCATGTGAAAAAATGGAGTTGAATTAGAAATATAGAAAGTGAAAAGGTATTAGTTCTAATGTTAAAATTTTACTATCGTTATAAGTTTATGACCCGATTGATGCAACCCAAAAATTTTGTCTTGATTTCTTCTAATTTGCAATTTAAATTTTGATATTTCCATAAAGAGTTCGTCTCTTGAAAGACGGTCTTTCCATAAATCATGGAAAGACCAAGGTTTAAAGTCTAAATTAGAAGAAATGAAGATAAAAATTTTGGGTTGTATGAACCGGGTTATAAAATTTATGACTACTACATGTTGCATAATAAAACTTTAATATTGCAACAAATACCTTTTACCTTTTGTTATTATAATTAAACTCCGTCTTTCAATAAGCTTGTGGAAAGACCGTCTTTCCCAAGATTTTACCTTCCATAAATTATGAGAAGATTATTTTATTTGTCAAGAGCCGCACTCATAAAATAATGACATTTTAATATCAAAATTAATCAATTTCTAACCAAAAAGAGACATTAAATTACGACAAAAGGAAATATTTGTTTGATTAAATTCCTACAGCATTTTGCCCAAACCTTATACTCCATGACAAAGTTGAATTCCTTGTCTGTTTGTTACCAACAAGGTGGAAAAATTTGCTGGCTTATGAAAAACTTAGTAATATTCCATTAAGTTTTAATCTGCACAAAGCTGGCACACTTTCCTTTTTTTTTTTTTCCTTTTTTGGTTATTTTTGTGAATTTGACACACTTTCATTTTATGGCAAAATTCATTCGATTTCATCCACTCATTCTACTTTTCCCCTTCTAAGCACCTAAAGCCGTCATTGAAAGTGGCACACTTTCCTTTTTTGGTTATTTTTGTGAATTTGACACACTTTCCTTTTATGGCAAGATTCCTTCAATTTCATCCACTCATTCTACTTTTTTCCTTCCAAACACCTAAAGCCGTCCACTTATTCTACTTTTCCTCTTCTTTCTACTTTTCCCCTTCCAAGCACCTAAAGGTACCATGTCAATTCCAGTAAAACAAAGGTAGTAAAACAAAGGTTAAACAAAGAGAGTATTGATTTTAAGCACAACTCATAACATGTTGATCCTACTTGATGCGCCATAGTATGGCTCTTATTTATACAATTCAGCTCCCGTTCCGCTTCCATAACTCGCGATGTGGGATTTCGCTCATCCAAGAAAAATAAACTCACAAGCTCTACTTCTCATCCTTGAATCTTACCATGTAACTCTAGACTAGAATCCTTGTATTTTCATGAAACGTGATTGGAAGATGGCACCACAAAACTTGTGAAGACTAATTTTGCAAAATGGTTGATCCAAATTGATTTTTTTTGTTAGGATTGAAGGATAGTAGGCTTGTATCATGATAATCCTAATTGCTAGGATTGAAGAAGTACTTCACTTCACTTCAGTTCAGTTTCGTTTAGTTCAATTCAATTCAACTTGAAGTAATTTAGCTTGGCTTTGGTCTATTGTTCATAGTTTTTTACTACTCCCTCTGTCCCAGTCGAATCGGCACACTTACTATTTGTCAGTCAAAGTTGTCGAATTTTGACCATATATTTGAATTGATTTATGAACAATAATATTAGCGTATGTGATATTATTAGATTCGTCGAAGCACGTGGTTTCTAAATATCAATTTTTTACGTGTCGTTGTCGTCCGTAGTTACATATATTTATAGTCAAACATATGTTTTGGGAGGCCGTGAAAAAAAATCTGTCCAAATTTCCCTAGGACGGAGGGAGTAGTATATGTTTGATCTTAGGTCAGTTAATTCGATTCATTCCATTTTAGTTTACTTCAATTGAATTCATTTCACTTTCACATTAGTTCAGTTGAATATAAAATCAACTTGATTAATTTCATATGATTGCTTGTGCTGCGTATGTATTACTTTCAGTTGGCAGAAATAGAGTCAGAACTTGAGAAGCAAAGAGAAGCAAGAACAACGTACAAAATGAAGCTGGAAAAACTTCAAGAAAGGTGTCTTCAGGTTGCACAAGACAATGGTTTTTTGGACATCATAACTGGAAACAACAACAACAAATTGGATGCTGTTAAACAATCAGAAACTGATCATGAATCAGTACTAGTTCCACCTAGTAATCTCCAAATATCCATTGAATCTTATCCTTATTCAAGTCTTGCAACTCTTGTTGATGAGGCCAAGATTCTTGGATGGCTCATTGAGCCTAAAAGTATTGCTCCCTCTGCCTCGGACTAAACTGCACAGAATTTTTTTTAGTCAACATTGTTAAATGCCGTTATTATATTGCAGTTAAACATATTAGCAGTCGAAATTTCCTGGGACGGCGAGAATATCAACAATTTAAAATTACACACTCTTATTTGAGACCTTTATGCCATGTTCTCTTGATTTTACTATTACTGAATTCAACTAAACTAAGAATAAGTGTGTTAAAAATAGTAGCAGTATAACTAAATTAATCTAAATGTCATCACATTAAATTTCTGATGAAATGAACTGAACATGACTAAAATGAAATGCATTGTAGCTCGGAAGAACATGGCCATAGTGGCAAAAAACTTACCCATGGCTTGACTCTCTCATTGTTTTGAAAGTGCATATTGAATTGGAAGAAGTTAGCCAAAGGAACCACAACAGAAGTATACAAAGGAAGGTGGAGAGGATTTGATGTGGCAGTGAAATGCATATTCCCAACCCTATTCTCATCAAACGAGCATATGATAGGCTTCTTCACACAAGAAGTTGAAGCCCTATCAAGGCAAAGGCATCCCTTTGTGTTGCAACTCATGGGGGCTTTCCTAGAGCCCCCAAACCATGCTTGGATAGTGAATGAGTTCCTAACCACAACCCTAAAGACATGGCTCCATGGTCTTGGGAGCCAACGAAAGGATAGAACACTCCCTCTCCATCCCTTCCTGCAACGGCTGGGGATCGCGCTTGAGATTTCGCAGGCAATGCAGTACCTCCACGAGCAGAGGCCCGCGAAGGTTATCCATCAGGATTTGAAGCCTAGCAACATCTTCCTTGATCGCTACAGGCATGTCAGGGTCACGGATTTTGGGCATGCGAGATTCTTGAGCAACGATGAGAAGGCACTAATAGGATAAACAAGTAAGGAAAAGAAGAAATTGATCTCCCCCGACATTCATTTGACCTTAAATTCATTGACATTTGAATATTTTATAGGTACATTTGTGTACATGGCTCCTGAGATCATAAGGTATGTGCCTTATGATGAGAAGAGTGATGTGTATAGTTTTAGTGTCATACTTAATGAGTTGATCACCGGTGAACATCCTTACACTGAGACTGATTATAGTCCCTCCAAGGTACACATTAACACAATCCTGCTCTTTTTGTCCGATTTGAATTAAATTGGACAAAAAGTGCAGTTAAGTTGAAAAAAACGTGACCTAACAAAATCATGTTCATGATTCTTGAATATGTATATTGATCTTGGTTGCTTTCATTAACTCCTGAAACACATATAGCTACTGAATTGATCTGAACATAACTAAAATGCAATCAATTTGAAAAGAACGGAACTAACAAAATCCCGATCTTGATTCTTGACTATGTATTGATCTTGGTTGCTTTCATTGCCTTCTGAAACACAGATGGCCATTGGAGTGGCAAGCAATGGGCTAAGGCCAGCACTTCCAAGTCATGAAGATGATGACCTAAAAAATCTGATTCAACTTATACAACATTCATGGGATGAAGATGCTCCTCCAAGACCTTCTTTTGGAACAATCACTTGTGTCCTAAGAAGTGTTTGGTAAGATTAAGAAATCCTCGATAACACTCAGTTCTCCCAACACATTTCTTTCTCTGCAAAAGATCTCAACAACACTTTCTCGTAACGCTTTTTATAAATTCGATGTTTATCGAGTTTTTAAACTGCATTACGTTACTCCAACTATTACATGAGATTTTTTTTTAAAAAAATAAAATCGGATGGAATACCATTTTTGAATTCTACACTTGATGAATCAGAATTCTGACAGAATATTTTGTTATTTGTATCTGATTACAACGTGATCAAACTGTACCGCTGTCTAATCATGGCTTAAGGTTGGGTTATTAATCACTAAACTAACCTTAAACATGGCCCAAAAATTAATCATAGAGACGCATGGAAATGAAGAATGACGCGTTGGACTTCATATAAAAACAACGGAAAAGGTCTTTTTAGTTCAGCTAAAAGCTGCACTATTTGTCAAAAATGACAATATAGCTACTAATTAAATTTGTATAAGATGATTAGAAAATGTAGGTGATAAGATTGACTTCGTTGCATTAGAAACATAAAAATAATGCTAGTTTTTTGGCGTATAAAAAGGTTAAGGTCTTTTTTGGGGAAAAAATAAAAATATATTAGCCGTTTCATTTAACCGGTTCAATTAGTTAATTTACGGTATTTCATTGTTTGTATTTGATTCTGTAAAGTGTTAAATGATTGTTAGTTGTTGAATGTTTTATTTTAACAGAAAAAATAACTATCAAACTAATCAAAAAGTTAGTTAGCAAACACTTTAAAAAAAAAATTATTTAGTCGAAATGAGAAATCAAAATTCAAAAGCCAACTAAGAAAATAGTTATCAAACATCCTCTAAATATAATTATTCATTAATTTCTAGTCTTTTACTTATTATTGAAAAAAAAAGTCTTTCTTAAACATCTTTTCAGTCAAATTCAAAATTATTTGGTCATTTATCACTTCATACTATAATGTTAGTCCAATTCATCATGCTTCACTATATAAGAAAATTCTTCAAAAAAAATAGCTTAAAATTATTCTATTAACACTGAACAAAATTAGCGACTTGCCCTATGGATATTGATCACCTTCTTTCACTAATTTATTAGATTTTAATTACACAATTACTATATTGCCCTTCAATAGACGTGGCACTTGGTTGGTAGTATTCTCCCCAGACTTTTTTTTTGAATTATCAAATTTACTTCTATTTTGAAAATTAATTAATTTTATTCACTTATTAATCCATATTCTCTCCTCACTCAATTTACATCAATATATTGTTATTTACATGAAAAAATCTATCTAAAATCATGTTCTTTTCAACTGATTTAAGTATCTAGTTAAACCTAAATATTACTCACTCCGTCCCGAGAGTATTGACAAATATACTTTTTACGATTTTCAATGATCATATTTGACCGTCAATATCTCTAACTACATACAATTATTTTGTATAAAAAATTGATATTTAAAAGTTAGATGTTAAAACGAAACTAATAATATGTTACATGATATTACTATTAAAAATATATTAATTTATATTTCAGGTCAAAATTTACCAAATTTAATTTGAAAAAAGTAAATATACCAATACTGGTGTGTGTGTGTGTGGGGGGGGGGGGGGGTCTTCAATGACCATGTTTGACCGTCAATATCTCTAACTACATACAACTATTTCGTATGAAAATCGATATTTAAAAGGTAGATATTAAAACGAATATAATAATATGTTACATGATATTTTTATTAAAAGTATATTAATTTATATTCCAGGTCAAAGTTTACCAAATTTAATTTGAAAAAATAAATATACCAATACCCGTGCGTGAGGGGGATCAGTATAAAAAGGTGTTAAGGTTAATTAAATAATGGAATTACTTATGATCAATAAAACAAAGTCCTTAAAACATGGACAATGGTGGATTCTTAATTTTAAAAAATTGCTCTAGAAATCGAAAACACTCACAGTGGTGATTTCTAGGCGGTTTCTTAACAAGAAACCCCCCATGGTTCTTTGCCAAGCAACCGGTCAAGAAATCGGTGGTGGGGTTATGTGCGCATGTGCGCTGGAGCCTCTGGAAGTGACCATTTTTTGTCTCAGCATGAGACACGTGTCAGCTATGCATTGGCCCACGTGTCCCACTTGCAGCTAGCTTTTTTTTTACGTTCTTTTGGTCCAGCATGAGACACGTGTCAGCTATACATTGGCTCACGTGTCCCACTAGCTGGTGGATTTTTTTTCTTTCAAACTTTCTGTCAAAAAAATAATTTTAATAAATACAAGAAATTTAAAATGGATTTAATTAATAATTTTTGGGAAAAACGAAATTCAACTATAAATTATAATGTATAATTAAATTTTACATTCAACTTATTTTTGGGTGAACAAATGTAATTAAAAATGTTAATGGTAAAATTAATGAGTATGATAGAAAAATCAAGTGGGTCCCATGAATAGTAAAAAGTGGGTTCTTACCATTGTGTATGAGAAAATGAGTGTTTTCTTAAACGATTTTTAAGAGTAAGGTGGAAGAGAGAATGAGAAAAATAACAAATTTAATTGGTAAGAAACCGGTAGCGGTTTAAACCTTAAAAAATACTTCCTCCGATCCTCTAATAATGTCTCACTTTCTTTTTTGGGATGATTTTTTTATTGGCTCTTTCCTCTTTTAGTAAATTCTAAATTAATTTCATCCACATAATTTACTTTTTATACTTTCAATACAGTTTCCACCATTCATTTTACTTTTTGAAAAAATGGCAAAGTATGGGGAAAGACCGTCTTTCCACATGTTTATGGAAAGACGGAGTTTAATTAGAATAATAAAAGGTACTATAAAAAGTTTTTGTTGCAATATTACAATTTTATTATGCAATGTATAGTAGTTATAAAGTTTATAACCCGATTCATGTAACGCAAAAATTTTATTTTCATTTATTTTAATTTACACTTTAAACCTTATCTTTTCATGACTTATGAAAAGACCGTCTTTTAAGATACGAATTCTTTAAAAATAAGTGACCAAAAGTTAGAATCATTTTGGGGATTATACAAATATACCCCTATATAATAAGGAAAGTGCAGATATAACGCTCAGTTAATTTTTAGTGCAAAT
>JAULKM010026098.1:0-13913 GCA_032355605.1 Rubia tinctorum | reverse complement strand
AGTAAAAAATCCAACCAATCCCTCTGAAGAGTTATCCTAAAATCAACCTATTTTAGGATTCTGGAATTCTTATAGATATAGATTCAGTTAAGTTAAAAGAACCTTAAGAAAGTAAAAAATCCAACCAGTTCAAGGGGAAAAAATTTAATAAACCACAAACCAATGATTCAGACAAAAATCATCGAACCCAGAACATGAATTTATCTCCAGAAAGTAAACAAAAGTTCAATCAATTGGTACAAGTTCAGAGATATATAGCTTTACTCAATCCGCAGACTTGAGATTTGCTAGTGTGTGACTGTGTGAAAAAGAGGGCTTACGGGAAAGGGAAGGAGAAAAGCTGGAGTGTTCTTTGCGGTGGGGCGACGCGAGCAAGGAACACGTAGCATGCATATAAATTAAACTAACTTTATATTGTAACTAATTTTCATTTTCAGGCGTTACCCTTGAAAATGGAAATACTTTAACTTGGACCCTAGTATTTTCTCGGAACTGAGATAAGGCCCTCCTCCTAGGGAAACGCTTCATTGTTTGCATTAAATTTTCATTTCTCTTATACTCTTTCAATATGTTTTACTCTTTTTGACTATTTTTATAGTCACATTTCCAAACTTCATTCAATTCTTACTGCGACTGAAAACGAGTTTGTCCGAATTCAAATCGTTTGAAATATTTCGAACTTTGCTCGATTCGATTGAAATTGTAAAATCATGATTCACCTCGACCTCGAGTGAAATTAATTTAGTTTGAGCTCAAAATCGAGCAATGAATAAATATATTATATTATTTACATTATACTCCCTCCGTCCCAACAGTAATGGCCAATTTGCTTTTTCACGGTGTTCAATGATCATGTTTGACCGTTAATATCTCTATATGTATATACCAATTTTGCATTAAAAATGATATTTAGAAAATACATTTTAAGATAAATTTAAAAATATCTCACATGATAGATTTATTATACATATATATTAATTTATATTTATGGTCAAAGTTTATCCAATTTTACTTTGAAAAGTAGATATGTCATTACTGGTAGGACGGAGGTAGTATTATATTATATTATCTTTAATAAAAATGAAATATAAATAATATGTTGGCTCTTTAAACTCGACGAGATTAACGAACAATGTTAGTTGAGTTCGAGCTTGAGCTCGAATACTGTACGAGTTCGATCTTGATACTACATGAGCTCGTACGAGCTCGATCAAATTAGAATTCAAGTCGAGATTTGACCGAGTTGTTCACAGTTTACTTCTGTTCATGTGCTTGAGTTTCGTCACACAAGGGATATAAATGAACCGAACTGTATACGAGCATCTCTATCAAATCTTGACTCATATTCAAGTTTGACCGAATTCGAGCACGTTTGAACTAACTCATATAGTATTGGTGTTCAAACTCGAGCTCGAATTCAATTAGGACTTATCGATTCAACATAATATATCTTTACTAAAAAAATTAAAATACATATTAAAAGAAAATTTATGTTTAATCATGGATTGAGCGCAAAATCAAAATGGAGCTCGAAGCAAATTAATTTCACTGAAAATCGAAGTCGAGTCAAACTAATTTCATTCGAACTCAATCTTGATCCAATATACTACAGGTTCGCATGATTTTGAGTCGAGTTGGAACTCAAAATATTTTAAACGAGCTGAATTCGAATTAGTGGTTGTTCGAGTTCAACTCGACTCATTTATGGTCACAAGTGTTGCAGAAATAAAATGAAAGAACATGAATTGTACCATATCCGGCGACATATTAGAATATAATTTAAGCATGTGAATGAGTGACGGTCTATCTAATAACACCAAACTATTAGACTACTGATTCATACATACGTTAAATATGTATAATTTGTGAATTATAGTGATTTTTTATGTTAAATATTACAAATGCATTTAATTGGGTAATTTTAGGTATTTATTGGGTATTTGTTGGGTTCCCATTAAGTTAACATAATTTGGGACCCATTGGATTGAAATTTCTCATTAACATAATCATTCCATTCCCGCCCAATTCCAAAATCTAATGGGTATTTAATACCCATTCCCATTAACTACTCATTTATTAATTTTTCATCCAATTTATTCCCAATCCCGCCCATTTGACACCTCTAAATAGGCATGTGAGTTTACCTAAATAACTTATAACCCAAATTCGACCCAAATTTTACTTTATTTAACCCGCGAATTTTTCATTTTTTTGTTGTAAAATTGCACTTGAACCTCTTGATTTTCCATTACTTATGGAAATACAGTATTTCAATCGACGGACTCATTATTGATACCTCATTTTAATAAATAAAAATAATATTAAATCACCCTATTAATCATACTGTTATAAAATAACACTGTCTAATGATTAATCGATTTAGAACAAGATTTTGTGTAATTTGTATTATTTAATTTGTATATTTTAAATTTATTTAATCACATTTTGGTTTTAGCGTCAGGTTTCAAGTTAAGTTTTAAGGTCCAAACAAGAAAAGTGATATTATAATTCTATATAATTCACATAACCAACTATTTAATTTTCTAATAATTGAATGTTCCAATATAACCCTACAAAGCAAGGGAAATTTTAAAAACACTCATTCTGAAAAATTTAAGCTGGAATTCAGTGAAAATTCATTTCTACCCATCTAAAAAATATAAAATATTAAAAAGAATGAAATTACTATAGTATTTATTTTTCCTTACTTTTCCTTTTTAATTAATTAATTATCCTTATAGTCCCATAAATGATCTATTTTATTTTATTTAGTTTTGTTAAAAAATTGTTCTTATTTCGTCATGTAAATAACAATTTTCATTATATTTCGTCCCGGCGTTAGTTGATCAATGGAAGAAGTAATTTAAGTTTTGTTTGGCAGGGTTTTTTAGCTGATGTGCTTATAAGCAAAACACTTTTTGGTGTTTGATAAACTGCTAAAAAACAGCTTATTTTGAAAGCAGAAGCTAATTTTGGGGGAAAAGCAGAAGCTGGTCTCCCTCTGCTTTCAAAATAAGCCAGCTTTTCTTATAAGCACAACTCTACCAAACAGACCCTTAGACAAATGGAAATATTTTTTATAAATTGCACAAATACCCTTCATTCAGTTTAACTGAAATGTAAAGTTAAACCTACAATTGTTTTTAATAAACTGAACAAACACCCTTAATTTTTGTGGTTGATTTGACATTTCAACAAAATATGAAGGGCATTTTTGCAATTTATTAGAAAGAAAAAGTGCAAAAATGACTCTATTAAATTGAGAAAGCGCAGATATAACCCTGTAAAATTTGAAAGTGCAAAACTAACCCTATGTTTTTGTAAAATTGTCCAATTATACCCATTTTGCTCAATTAATTCCAACTAAAAAAGGCAACCATGAACTAAACTTTAAAAAATATAAATACCCCTAAGTTTAAATCTAAAAATTTATAGTCCATTTTACCCCTCACTTTTCTTCTGCTTCAGCTTCTTCTTCAATTTCTCCTACTCCGCCACCCTGCCGATCCACGGCCATTGGTCTGCCGCTCCGCCTCTTCACCTACAACCCACCACCACCTTCCCCCCTCCCCCCCCTCGCTAAAATCCTAGGTCTGCCTGGATCCGCCCAACTCCGCCTACAACCCACCACCACCACCTCTCTCCGTCGCTCAGTGACCTGCCACCACCTCTCCCTGTCGTGCTACACCCCAGCTTCGCCTACAACCCAACACTACCACAACTCAAAGTCATGACTCAGTGACCCACCACCACCTCTCCTAGCCACTCCCTACAACGTCCCCACTCTCTGCAGCTACCACTGTTGCCTGCGCCACCCAGAACCACCAGCCACTCCACCAGAAACCCACCCCGTCTCCCAGAACCCTAGCTCCGCCAGCTTCACTCCCACCACTTCCACCCTAAACCCTATCCCCGTCGCCCACCCCCTCTGCCGTTGAGTGATTCACCACGCCGGGAAACCAGAAAGTAAGAAAAAGAGAAAAATGGAGGGAGCGGCGGTGGTGGAAAAGAAACTAGAAAGAAAGAAGAGAAAACTGGGAAAAGAAAGAAAGAAAAATGGAAAAGATTTTTTTTGTTAAAAACAGGGAGAGTATTATTGTCTTTCAATATTTTTTAAATTTTTTGACAGAAGATTAAAATGGTCACAATTTCCGGCCAGTTTGGCCGTTGACATTTCAATCAAAGAAATCTTGCATTATTTTTGCACTTTCAAATTTCACAAGGTCATTTCTACACTTTTGACCATAAAAACAAACTTTTCTCCATTAAAAATTTACCGTTCACAAAAAATTAGTGTTTCGATGGTCTACTCATCGTCCTAGAATTATAGTGGTGACTAAACGATGATCATAAATCACCCTAATTGCCTATGCAAACCCCTACCTCAACTAATTGCCGACAAAAACCAATCCATGTTACAATCATTCTCCATAACTACAAGTCTACAAGCACCACTTATCACATACGACGACATCCACTACGATGAAAAACATCGCCACCACCTAGCATATTCGCCGACCAGTACCACCACCGACCACCAATGAGCATCATGGATATAGAACACAACTAACGAGTATCATAAACGGAAATTATATACGTAATATTGGCTATAACAACGACAATCATCAAATGCCGATTAATACAATCCCCACCAATGACCACCAACAACAGTTACACCATCGACGACAACGATCACAACCATCAACCATCAAACACCAATAATGACTATAACAACCAATTTTTTTTGATAATGTCAGCTACCATCACCAATCACCGACAATGTTAAAAAAAGGGCGAACGATTTCAGGGGCCTCTGAACTATCACCATCGTTCACCTTTCGCTCCTTAATTTTTTTGCATGCTTTTGACCCTTCAACTAACAAAGCTGCTAAGTCGTGGCCCTTCCGTTAGGTCAAAATGTTAAGTTCGGTCGAAAATGTTAATTTTGAGGGTAAATTAGTAATTTCACATTTTCCCTTTCTTTTTCCCTTTTTCTTTTTCCCTTTTTCCTTTCTTTCCTTTTTAAAATTTCCTTATTTATTTATTTTCCTTTTTCCATTTAACCTTTTCCCCTACCCCTTCCCCTTCCCCTCTCCCAACTTCATCCCTCTACCACCGCCGTCTCACCTCCATCACTGTCTCCCTCCACCTCTGTCTCCCACCACCAAAAATTGATGTCATTTTCTTCAATTTCTCATCAGGTTTCAGGATAACTAGAAAAAGATGCACCAATTTCTTCAATTATTGTCAATTTCCACCACCACCGGCATCAACGCGGAGGATACGGAGCTGAACGATTTGTAGGACTTGCGATCTTGTGCAACGCCGGTCCGGTGGGGAACGATATGTTCAACTGGAAGGAAACCATAATGAGACTAGTCGATAACCTGTACACCGGTGACATGTGCGTAGTCGCCATCCACTTCCCGCCGGAGTACCCGTTTAAGCCTCCGAACATCACGTTTCAGACAAAGATTTACCTCCTCCATCACCGCCTACGTCTGGATGGCATAAATATTGACGTTGATCCCAACGGTGGTGCTAGCGAAGAACTCAGACGAGATGCAAAATAGGGTTTCCGGCGTTGGGGCAATCCACCTTCTCTGCAGTGGCATCGTTGAGATGCACCACATGGTAGACATTGGGCAGATTGAAGCAGAGGTGGGGTATGGTGGGTTGATAGATTCGGCGATGGGGAAGGGGCAGAAAAGAAAAATAAAAAAGGTGGGAAGGGGAAGAAAAAAGAAAAATGGGAAGAGGAAAGGGCCGAAAAGAAAAAAGGGAAAAAGGAAACGCTAAAAGGAAAATATATAAAGGGAAAAATAAAAAAATAAAAAAGGAAAAATGTGAAATTACTAATCTAATCGTAAAATTGACGATTTGACCAAAATTAACATTTTGACCGGACGGAAGGACCACAACTTAGCAGTTTTGTTAACTTAAGGGCTAAAAGTATTCAAAAAAAAATAAGGGCCGAAAAGTGAACGATGGTGATAGTTCAGGGGCCCCTGAAGTCGTTCGCCCTAAAAAAATAGAAAAAATGCTTTTATAACCCTACTTAGTTCACATAAGTGCCAATATGATCTTTTGATAATTGAAAATGAAAATATAACCCTATATAGTTGGTGTAAGTGCAAACGTACCCATTCCGGCATATTTAGGCCAGAATTTGGTAAAAAGGCTATTTTACCACTCTAAAAAAGATAAAAATTACATTTGTACCCTCCAAACCCTTTCTACTTATTTTTATCCTTTCTCCTCCACTGTTCCTTTCTCCTTCTCCGCCACCGTTCACAGTTCTTCTTCTCCGCCCTCCTTCTCCGATCTCCCTCTCCTTCTCCTCTCCTTCTACTTCTCCGCCACTCTCATTCTCTGATGTGCGTCGCAGGGACTGGAAGGTGGTTGTGGCCTTGACAACTTTATCGTCGACATGAATGCTCCGGAAAAAATCTTGAGCTTCTCGATTTCGTCATGGAGCTCGACCTCGGAGTTGCCAAAATACGGTTTCACTGGAGCTCGATCTCAATTTTTTTGTGGAGCTTAATCTCGTCGTGGCGATAAGGTTTCTGTGAAAGGGGATGGGCGTCGAGCAGTAAGGGTGGTGGCGCTAGGGTTTCTGTGGCGGGGCTAGGCATCGAGCAACTGGGCTGGTAGCGATAGGTGGGCCAGGGTTTTATGGTGGTGGCGCGGCTGGAGGGTGGTGGTGGTTGGGCTGGAAGGGTGGTAGTGGTGCGGGGCTGGCCGGAGAGGGAAGGGTTGGTGGCATGACTGAAAGGTGGTGGTGATGGGGATGTGGGTGGTGATGAGGGTGGAAGGTGGTGGTGGCCGGGTTGGAAGGGGGTGGTGGCGGGGCTGACTAGGTGGTGGTAGTGGCGGGCCGAGGATGGCTGGAGGGGATGGTGGTGGTGGAGGCTGGAGGAGGCGGACACTTGTGGTGGCTGGCTGGAAGAGATGGTGGTGGTGTCCTGACAGCGGAGGTGGTGGTGGCCCGGTGGTGGAGGGGTGGTGGTCTGAGGGTAAATTTGTCCTAACACTTATAGGTTTTAGGCCAAAGGGCATTTTAGTCATTTTATATACGGTCAATATCGGTTAAAACTGGAAATAGTGTTTCAGGATTAGATTGGCCCTTTCATTAACTAGGTAGGGTTGTTTTTGCACAAAAAAATATCTGAAAGTTATATTAGCACTTACTCAAGTAGAGTTACATTGGTATATATCCCAAAAAACTATCGAGCTTCGATAAAGACAAAAACTACCACCGATGATAACTACCAATCACTGACAACATCAGTCCTCATCACTGTCATTCTTTCTCAAATGAAATGAATTAAGTACAGAGAGACTAAGGGAGTGAAGGGAATTTGATTCAATTTCATGATTTGGACCAAACATGGAGAAGAATCACCCATTTTTTCTTTTTCTTTCCCCATCATTCCCATTGTTGATTCCTTTTTGTTTCCTAGTATGAACCAAATGACACCCCAAAGTAAGAATGAAGCCAAAGAAATAAACTCTGACATCTCCTTCGCAATTCTCTTGCTCTAAAGGTTGAACCCTAAACTAAACTTCATACATATAGCTACCGATTTATCTGGCTGGTGGCTCCGCCTCTTCTTTTGGGAGAAACAAGAATCTGCTAAGGTGATTTCACCTTGGAAAATTCGATCACTCCTATGAGGAAGGCCTACAGGCGGCGGAGGTAGGAGTAAAAAGTTTGGAAAATTCGACAAGTACATCTAGAAAAGTTCCGTTCCACTGACATAGACTCCACTCTTGTTTTAGGTTCGATATTCAGCATGTAACAGTTGATAACAAAGACGAACTGACAGTAATTTTTAACCCATTTTCAGCAGTATAAAAACAAAGTTTTATGTACGGATTGAACTCTGAAATCTTCAATTTTGATATTCTGAGCTGAGAGAGGAACTTAGCAGGTGTTCGGAGCTAGCTTCGAAAGGCAAACTAGTGTGAAAGCCGCGCCTTGCCATCCCCAGAAGAACCAACTCCATCTTTTCCCTCACAGCTACATTCACCTTTTCCCGACTCAATCACTGAAATAAAAAAAGGTATAAAAATGACAGAAGAAAGAATTTGAATCTGCGCAAAGTATCACACAGTTTATATGTTGGAACACAAACCCCGTTCAGGTTTCGCAGGTGGGGGTCCCGTGCCTTCGGGAGCAGGAGTTGGACCCTCCATTCTGAGTTGTTGATGACGATAGCGAACAACGTCGACAATCAGCTGACTCAGATACTCCTCAGTTCTGTTCATGTTAAGAAATCAGTCAGTCGCAATCATACATTTCACTTTAAAGAAAACAGCTGAGAAGAGGCCGAAGATTACAAAAACATAAATAAAAAGAATCTCGATCCATTTCAGCCTCGAACAATCCAAAACAGATTAGGTTACAGTCTGACTAGTGACTACTGATGAGACATAATGTATCAATTTAAACTGCTGCCACATTGAAAGGTTCTATATATATTCTGAAAATGTTACTAAATATTATGCTGTATATACCACTGAAGATAATCTTCCTTCAATCAGGATATTTTGATGAGATGAAACACACAATTGAGCTAAATCTTACCTTAAATACTGCCCGGGGTTGCTTCCTAGATCAGTCAAACATTTGGGGCAGAACTTGTACCCATCTTCAAACACCCACCTTTGTACACAGCTTGTGCAGACTGCGAGATTGCAAATGAGGGAAATGATGGAAAAATAACCCCTAAAGCAGATTATTTGGAATATAAAATGTGAATCCAGACATGGTAAATCATGATTATCATTCCTAATACTCAAGCATCAGGTTTCAAAAAAGAAAATAGCAATAATTAACCGGCATTTTTTGATAATCTCCCGATAACTAACACATTATAGATTAATTTCATATGAAGTAACAATGAGTAAATGACAGAAGATACGCTTTGATCACAACGAATGTATCGATATAGTGAACCAAAACAGTCTATATTTCTTGTATGATCACAAAGCATTCCTTATGAGATAATACTTGTGTTGATTACTAATTTTTTTATAAATGAAGTAAACTTACATTTATGCATGCACTTAGTAACCACAGTAGCATCTCCACTGATAAATCTTTTACAAACTTTACATTTGCGTAAAGGTCTCCCGCCTTTCATCTGGTGCTTAAGAAGCATAACAAAAGCATCCCACTCTTTCTTGATCTCATTTTCAACTTGTTCTAACCCAATAAAAAAGCATTAGCCTTAATTAACTCCTCCAATATCAACTGAACAACCCTAAAATGTTTTCTAGTAATACCTGTTTGTGTACTTCCGGAAGATGCCATGGAATCTCCCACTCGTACTTCGCAAACCTGCACATTCACCCGTTTGAATGACAGTAAGTAATTCCACAATCAAAATGGTCAATGCTATCTCCAAATCAGCCATGTTGAGGAAATTAAGGATTAGTTAAGAATAAGATACTGATTGAAATGCAGATGCTAGATTAACACATAATAAGCAAGACAAACCCTCAAAAGAGTTATCCTAGAATCAACTTATTTTAGGATTCTGGATTGCTCATAGATTCAGGTAAGTTAAAAGAACCTTAAGAAAGTAAAAAATCCAACCAATCCCTCTGAAGAGTTATCCTAAAATCAACTTATTTTAGGATTCTGGAATTCTTATAGATTCAGTTAAGTTAAAAGAACCTTAAGAAAGTAAAAAAGTCAACCAGTTCAAGGTAAAAAAAATTAATAAATCACAAACCAATGATTCAGACAAAAATCATCGAACCCAGAACATGAATTCATCTCCAGAAAGTAAACAAAAGTTCAATCAATTGGTACAAGTTCAGAGATATATAGCTTTACTCAATTCGCAGACTTGAGATTTGCTAGTGTGTGACTGTGTGAAAAAGGGGGCTTACGGGAAAGGGAAGAAGAAAAGCTGGAGTGTTCTTTGCGGTGGGGCGACGCGGGCAAGGAACACGCAGCATGCATATAAATTAAACTAACTTTATATTCTAACTAATTTTCATTTTCAGACGGTACCCTAGAAAATGGAAATAATTCAATTGGACCCTAAATATTTTCTGAGAACTGAGATAAGCTCCTCTCCTATGGAAAGGATTCATTCATTGCATTAAATTTTCATTCCTCCTGTGAAGCTAGGAGTTGTAGTCCGATTATTTTTTCTAAAAATGTTTTTCTGTTCCAATATCAAATTTATTTTTTGCGTGTATGAAAGTCTATGATCCGCACCAAATTGAACTACCTTGTCCGATCTATCTTTAGCCTGCCAAATTTACCTAAATCGTCACATCAAAAATCGTTAAAAGCCAGTTGATAAAATGACTTCAACTTGGATTCCTCATAATCCAAATATATTTTTCTGAAAAACGAGTCGCCCGAGGGAAAAAACTAGTATTTTTAAAAAAACCTAATATAAAATGTATAAATAATCACAAATGCAAAACACTAGTGGAGGCCGCTTGATTAAAGATTGCACACAAAGGCGGTTCCTTCTTTTTTTTAGGAACCGCCTTCTTGGAGACGTTCTGAGTTCGGAACCCTCTTGAATCGGGATGGTGTATTGTTCAAAGGCGGTTTAACCGACTAAGAAGGTGGTTATCCAAGAACCGCAAACTACCTTCTATTGTAAGTGGTTACGATCTCAAAAGAAGTTTCCAACGCATGTTACCAATTCAGAACAGCTCCGACTGCCGTACTCATACAGTTCCTGAATCAAATAGTGATTCGGATCCCTTTTCCGAACTCAGATGTCCATCGGATCATGTGGTAGGGAATTCTGAGTCTCTTCCGAGTTCGGAACTTCCACAAAAGATATAATTTTACAAAACCGGTTTTTTGTCACCCCTTTTTCATGAAACCCCATTTTCTAAAATGAATTTGGCGATTGGGCATAATGAAGAACTAGCAAAAAGGACCAGAGAAAGTGCAAAAATTACTAGGGAGAGTATTATTGTCTTTCATTATTTTTTAATTTTTTTTATAAAAGGGTAAAATGACCATATGATTTCAGACCAAATTGCCCATTGGAATTTTGGTCAATGAAATCCAGGATTATTTTTGCACTTTCTGATTTTATAAGGTCATTTCTGCACATTCATCCAAAATATAGGGTTAAAATGCACTTTTCTTTATTAAAAATTTACCGTTCATAAAAATTAGGGTTTCGTTGATTTACTAATCAACCCGGAATTATTTTGGTGACTAAACAACGATCATCAATCACCCTAACTGCTGATGCAAACCCCTACCTCAATAATTGCCTACAACAACCAATCCATGTTACGATCATTCGCCATAACTACAATTCTACAAGTACCACTTAGCACTGACAAGGACATCCACCTCGACGAAAAACACCACCACCACCTAGCATATCCGCTGACCAATACCGCCACCGACCACCGACGAGCATCATGTACGGAGACCACCAATAACGAGTGTCGGAAACGGAAATTAACTCGTACCATTGGCTATAAACGTCAACCATCAAATGGCGATGAATACCATCACCACCAATGACCACTAACAGTTACACCATCGACAACAACTATCACAACCATCAAGCACCAATAACGACCAAAACAACCGAAAACTTTTGACAATTTTAACTAACATCACCAATCATTGACGATGATAAAAAAAACTATCAAGCATCGATAAAGCCAACAACTACCACCGATGATAATTACCAATTAGGGGTGGATAAAGAGATCGAAAAATGAAAACCGGATTATCCGGACTTGAATAATCCAAACCATATTTAAAATATTTTTTTTGCATAAGCGAAATGAGTAAACCAAATTTTGAATATGCTTTTTGGTTTGGTTTTGGATATGGAAACTCAATCTGAAACTCGATCCGAATATCGAATTACAATTAAAAAATAAAAAATAAAATACACATATATATTAAATAATATAATTCTAAAACTTAAAAATAAAATTTATAAATACATATACGACATGTACTCATGGCCCAAACTAAAATTTTAGAACCCACCTAATTATTTTCATTATTGGCCCTCAATTTCTAAACCCTAAATGTGAGACATGAGAGCCGAGGAGCTGCCTATGTCGTTTTCTTCTTCTTCATCTAAATTCTTCATGTTTTCTTCTTCATCTCAAATCCTCACCTAAATGTGTCGCCATAGTCTTTCACCTCACCTAATTTCTTCTCCTTAATGTGCCGTTTTCTTCACCTATATGTGGCGTTTCCTTCACCTAAATTTTTTATAGTTGAATTTATATTATATTTGTGGGATTTTAATTTTGAAGAATTGATTTTGATGATGTCGAATTTAAGTTACATATTTTTTCTTGAATTTTGAATTTAGTAATGTATTTTTAATAATTTTTAAAAATGTTCCCTTGAAATTCGATTTATTTGGATTGAATCCGAATTCCAAATTGGGTTCGATTTATTCGGGTTATTCGGGTCGATTTTGATTTTGAAATTTTTATGGACAAAATCGAATAACCCGAACTGAATAACTAGAAAACCAAATAAACCGACCCGATGTACACCCTCCTACTAATCACTAACAACATCAGTCCTCATCACTGTCATTCTTTTCAGTCCTCATCACTGTCATTCTTTCTCAAATGAAATGAATGAAGTAAAAATGAGAGTGAAGGGAATTTGATTCAATTTCATGATTTGAACCAAACAAGGAGAAGAATCACCCATTTTTCCTTTTCTTTCCCCATTACATTGTTGATTCCTTTCTGTTTCCTAGTACTAGTATGAACCAAATGACACCCCAAAATAAGAATGAAGCTAAAGAAATAAACCCTGACATCTTCTTCGCAATTCTTTTGCTACATGTGGCTAAACCCCAAATTCGCAATTTTTCTTCCAGAATTTGGGGCAATCTTCATTGAAATTCTCTAGCTCTAAAGGGCTGAACCCTAAACTAAATGAGTTATTGCTGGGTTGGGGGCATAATGCACCATGTTGGACGGATGATAGGGCAGCGGTAGTGTCTGGATGCAAAGTAGGGAGGACGCATTATAGAAATGCGTCCTCACCCTTGTGATTTTTTTATTTTCGTAAATCAGAGGACACATTACCATAATGCGTCCTCATTGTTTTATTTTTTGTGCGTAATTTATTTTCATAAATAGGTTTGGGAAAATAGAAAAGTTGAGGACGCATTACCATAATGCGTCATCAATGTTTAATTATTTTTTGTTCGTAATTTATTTTCAGAAATTGGTGTTCAATAATAGAAAAGTTGAGGACGCATTACTATAATGTGTCCTCAATGTTTAATTATTTTTTTCTTCGTAATTTATTTTCAGAAATTGATGTTCAAAAATGAAAATTTTGAGGACGCATTACCATAATGCGTGCTCAATGTTTAATTATTTTTTGTTCGTAATTTATTTTCAGAAATTGGTGTTGAAAAATGGAAAATACTTTCAATCAAATATTTTTTCTACTTTCAATCACATTTTTATTTACTTATTTTATCTGGAACTGTTGAGAAAAAAACATTTTATTAATTTTTTGGTAGAAGAATTTGTCGTGATACATATTAATGTTTTTAATGCATTTTTTAATTTTTCTTGAATTAGTTGGTAAACAAACTGAAATAGCTATTGTGGCCTCTATCTTATTCTAATTTAAATTATTATATAATTTTTCCCGTATTTTGAAATAACTATAGTAGGAAAGTAACGTAAAGAATGTGTTGTAAGCCCTTTTATTTTATGTTTGTATTTTTCCTATGTTTTTTATTTTTTTGTTTGAATGAAATGCAACACATATGCGTGGAATGTTTTTGTAATTTGTGGACGATAATAATAACACAATGTTGAATTTTTTTTGCTAGTTTGGACGGAATGTAAGTATTAGTAATACAATGTTAGTTAAACGCGTCTCGAATGTACTAATGACGCCCTCC
>JAULKM010026069.1:0-13914 GCA_032355605.1 Rubia tinctorum | reverse complement strand
ACCCACCACCTGCCCGCCCTGCGCCATTCCTCGGACCCACTTCACTTGCGGCCTCTTATGCTATGGCGACCGAGTCACCCACTTCACCCTCAACTCAGTAGGCTACATCGGAACCCTCACTCCACTTGACTCCAAACTCACCTAACTCGTCTCCCTCGACCTTGCCAATAATCGCTTCAACAACTCAATCCCGCCGCTCAACTCGTTGATTAATCTCTAGACTCTAATCCTTCGATCAAACTCCTTCTCCGGCACTATCCCGTTGTCGATTGCCTCACTTAAATCGCTCAAACAGTCGATCTTTCTAGTATTTGCTCACAGGAACATTTCCGCCGGCGTTGAGGTCAATGGTCAGATTAAGGAGGGTCGACCTGAGTTTCAACAAGCTCACCGAAGCTCTCCCTCGGTTCCCGCCGAACCTCATCCAGCTTGCGGAGAAAGGGAATTCGTTATCCGATTTGGTTTCAAAACTCGCATTCAATGGGTTGACGCAATTGGAAGTAGTGGAGATTAGCGGGAACTCCTTCTCCCAGACACTCATGGATTGGTTTTCTCTCCACAGCCTCGTCACACTAGAGCTCCACCATCCCACGTCGAAGAGATGCAGCCTAGAAAACGTAAGTTTAGGTTGTTAGGAGGAAACACGTCCCACATAGTAAATTTAACATTTTTCATTTTTTAAAATTCAAAGGGATAAAATCGACTTTTCATCCAATTCCAGCCTAAATCTGTCAGAAAGGGTATATTTGCACATACACTAACTATCTAGGGTTATATTTGCACTTTCAATTATCAAAATGTTATATTTGCACTTTTGTGAATTGGGTAGGGTTATATATACACTTTTCTCTATAAATATTTACGGAGGCAGTTATACAAATTGGAAAAGGAAAATACTTCTAATCTATAATCTTCTCCACAAGATATGATACTCATGAAATCTTCACAAGATATTCGTTAATACTCCTCCTCAAATTGGAGTATGGAGATCTAGAATGCTGAACTTGCCAAGTTAATTCTGAAATTGAGTCCGACCAAGGGATTTATTAAACAAATCTGATGGCTGATTAGTAGTACGAATATTGTGTGTAACCATTTCATCATACTGTACAAGATCACTTACAAAATGAAAATCCACCTCGATATGCTTTGTACGTCAATGAAAGACAAAATTAGCAACAATGTGAATAGCCATTAGAGTGTCACAAAAGAGGACATGGGTGCCGAATGTCCCACTCATAAATCTCGAAGAAGGGCTTTGAGCCACAATATCTCACACTAATTTACAGCGATAGTACGATACTCGGCTTCAGCAGAAGAACTAGAAATGGTAGGTTATTTCTTCATTTTCCGCGAAACTGGAGAATCACCAAGCATCGAAAATATCCGGAGAGGGAACGACATGAAGTGGGACACGCAATCCAGTCAGAATCACAATAAGCAGTAAAATGTAACAAACTATGAGAAAAGAGAAAAAGACCTTGACCAGGATGCACTAGTGCCCTCTATGAAAGGCAGCAATCAAAGGTAGTTCCTTTGATTTTTTTGAGAAACCGCCTTTTATTAGGGTTCGAATTAAGTAACTACCCTCCCAAGACACCCTTTTATTTTAATTGTGGTTCTAAATCGATTAAATGAGGTTCCACCTTTAATGAAAATCGATTATAGGTAGTTCTATTGTAGAATCTCTTTTAATGGGTTGTCTTTTTGGCCCACTTTTTAAAATAAATCACTTCGGGTTTTCACCCTTTGATATTTCATTTCTCCTTATAAAAACAAAAGGCATCAATGCCTTTTTTCCTTTCCTTGCGGCGGTTCTTTCCTTCTCCATGTTCACCCTTCAGCCGTTCCCGACCCATCTCTCCCACGTCTCCACCAGTGCCACCGCTCGCTTTAACCCCCATTGCCACTGATCGCCCACTTCTCCTTCATCTTTATCTTCACCGTTCAGCCAATCGCTTCCCCTCTTACCCAGCATCACCACGCCTCCACTCTCACCACCACACATCCATCGGCACCACCGCTCGCAACTCCGATCACCTGCATCGCCTCTGTGAAGCTATGTCGCCTCCATTCGCAATGCCTAAACCATATCGAGAAAGCTCTACAAATTTGGGTTTATATATTTTTTTTAGCTCTGTAAACTTTGGCTTTGGATAAGTTTTTATGTTTCTAAAGTTTGGTTTAAAATTTTGGTATTTATGATGTGTTGTTAAAGATGGTGTGAGATTGTTAATTGTTGTGTTCCTTTGCTTCAAGGCTGCCGAAAACCTCTCAGTTTCCAGCAAATTTTTTTAGAATCGTCTATATATGTTCCAAATTCGAAACTAAATTCAGACCCAACCAAAGGTAGCTTTTTAACCGCTTATGATTGTGCAACGATCAAAGGCGAAGCCAGAGAAGGCACTTGAAAAATGCCTTATGCAGTTCGGTAGAACCGCCATTAATCACCCATGCCTCCACTAGTTATGACTCTTCAAGTAGTGAAGAACACGCAGAGCAGTATGCCAGAGAGTAACATAAGGAAATTGCATGAACTGAGCTAGTGTATGAACGGAATAACTGAGTTCTGGATAAGTAATAGTCATATAAATAAGCATGCCAACTAGATGTTGATACTACTCGGGATTATGATAAAGATTTATTTCCATGGGCACCAAATCGTGTTGTTGCTCGATGGGAAAATCAGTCGGTTTTGCAGCCAATAAACCAGCATTAGATAAAATGTTAAGGGCATATTTCCGTTGAGACAGAAACATCTCTTCCGGTCACCTAGATCCCTTCCGATTCCCAAAAAATACTTAAGAACACCAAGATCCTTCATGTGTAAACAGAAGCTCCAGCATGACTTGAACTCAGACAAAAATGACAAAGAACTTCCAGCAATGACCAATTCATCCACATAAGAAAAGACATGCAAGGAAATTGAATCTCGAATGTAGGAAAAGAAAGAGTAGTCGGCCTTACTTTGCACGAAGCCAAAGACGCGAAGAGCAGCAATCAACTTGTCAAACTAATTTTGGGGAGCTTGACGTAAGCTGTAGAGAGACTTATGAAGTTTGCAGACGAGCGCAGGAGACGCAGAGTAGCCATGAGCGATCGTATAAAGGACCTCCATATGATGAAATTCTCAACCACGAATGACTGCAACATATAGAAATAAACGAATTAAGCTCATCTTGGGATGTCTTATCGAGCCATTCATATTTCATCGACGATGAGACCCGAGTTGAGATTTACCACGCAGGGCTCGAGAAGACATTCTTATGAATTTTAAAGAATTTTGGGTTTGAATAGGAAAAGACATTTTTCCCCTCAAAATGTCAACAAAAGTTAAATTTAACGGCTTGACTAGACGGGAGTGGCTCAACTTAACACTTCTATTAGTTCAGGGGTCAAGAGTGTTCGAAAATAAAATGAAGGGCCAAAGCTGAATGATGGAAATAATTTAGGGGGCACTGCACTCGTGTGCCCAAAAATATATGTACATATATGTACCAAGTTTATATACCAATATAACCCTATATAGTTGTAAAAGTTTCAATATAACCCTCAATTATTTGAAAGTAAAAAATAACAACGCTAACTATTTAATGTAAGTGCCAATATAGCCCTAAGGTGGCACTTCCGACATTGACCTTGACATTGACGTCGTTGACCGTACTTAAAATGACAAAAAGGCCCCTCTGGCCAAATGTTGAAATTGTATGGACTATTTTACCCTTACCCACCGCCCCGCTCCATCACTGTCGCGCTCCACCCGCGTCAATCACCGTATTAATTCACTTGCTTCTATCTCTCCTTGCTGCTCATCCCGACACCGTCACCCCATTTCCCACTTTCACGGTCGCCTCTTTCCACCATCGACCCTAAAACCTTAATCCCCACTGCCTCTAATCCCTGCCACCTCCACTTTTCCCAACACTATCACCTCCAACTCTTCCTTCCTTCGCCGCCGCCTTTCAGCACCGACCCCAAAACCCTAATCCCCACCACCTCCACCTTGTTGTAGCCTAATCCTCACTCACCTTCACCTTGTGGAGAAGCCAACCAGAAAGGATGGAGAAGAAGGGTAAGGCAGCGGCGCCAGGAAGAAGAGAAGTGGAGACGGAAAAGAAGGGTAAGGCAGCGGCTTCGGGAAGAAGAGGAGAAGAAAAAAATTAGGGCTTACGGGGCATAATAGTCATTTCACCATTTTATTTTATTTTTCAAAAGGGTAAAAGAGTCATTTCATAGAATTTCCGTCAAAAATTCTGGAATGGTTAGTTTTGCACTTTCACTGATTATATTGACACTTTCAAACACAAGAGGGTTATATTAGCAATTATCAATTAGAGCTAAGTGTTTATATAACCCTCAATTCCTTGGTATGTACAAATATAACCTTGAGTTTTTTGGAAGTGCATTTGTACTCAAAGTCATCTAAGCGGACAGTTGTACCCATTCATATTCTCATTAATCTAAGTGGGCACTCGGATATAACTTTATATATTTTGCTAGCCATAGATACATAAGAAGTTATATTTGCACTTTCAAAAAACAATTGGTTCACCTAAACATTTTACTCGTATCAATTATTATATACTCCGTACCTACTTCTCATTAATTATCAGGAGTATGTAGAGTTAATATTAGCACTATTCTCATTAAGTTATCTAGCCTAAAAGAGAACACGAACTTACAAAAGTTAATTCGGCAGGAATAAGGAATTATCAGTCCCTAATTACTAATGAGTTAATTAATTTGTAACTTTGTCTCGTGCAGGAAAAAGAAAAAGACTCGAGTATATACTTGATGAAGCCATCAACTCCAAAACTTATCTAAATGGAAATTAATTAAATTTAATAAAAATAAGTGTGTTAAAAATAATATTATTATTATTATATTAAATTAAATTTCATCAAATTAAATTTTTATTGAACTAAACTGAAGTGTTGATAAGTTTTGGAAAGCGAGATCAAAGATATTTGATTAATCGTCACCAACCAGGTGAAGTGTGCAAAAAAAAAAAGAATGAAGTGTTTATGTAACCCTCGGTTTTTTTATGTGGAATTATAACCCTGGATTTTTTTGAAAGTGCAGTCATATAAACGAGCACTTGTACCCATATTAAATTAGGAGAAAATAAAACTGATACTCGGGTATAAGTTTATATATTTTGGCCGGTCATGGATATAAATGTCCTTCTAAAAATCGGTCATGGGTATACAAACACTTTTTAAAAAATGATGGTTATATTTGCACATTCCAAACAATTGGTCATTGAAACATTTTACTCTAAAAAAATTAAGCTAATATCATTGACACTTTAATTCATTTAATTACTTTAAGTGGTGTTGCATCTGCCAATTTCAAGATGCTCTAAAGGCATAGCTAGCTAGCTAGGTTTAATATTGTTTTAGGCATGTAATTAAAGTGACTAAGCTCGTGGTTAGTGGAGATATTAAACAATATGTAGTAGAATGTGGAGATACACCATAATGAAAATGAATTGATTTGCAATAACAATAATTAATGTATATATTGTGTACTTTATTTTTACATTATCAAATGTCCTTCCTTATTTGACGCAAAGGTCTTCATAGAAAAGGCTACGGCAATTTTTTTTCTCTTTTTTTAAAATCAATCATTCAAAAATGATGGGAATGGAAAAAACGTCCAATGGCGATTACAACAAGTGAAATTGACATTCAACATAATTATCCTCTGCAATAATTAATCTATTGCAAAGATATTTAAATTACATGTCAACCAAACTAACCGTCTGTATAGTACAGAGTAGAGATCCAATAAAATTGTTACATCGCCCTCAGAAATATTAACTCGTTTCCCGCAAAAATAATGACCACTTGGCAGAAATGAGCGTATCACGCATCAATATCCCTATGTCAAACAGGGATTTTCAACAACTTTAACATCACCTGATCCAAAACGCGATTTATGTTGTCCAAACTGGAAAAAACTTGAAAAACACAGATCGAGAACAAGACTCCTTCTAGAGGAACACACGATCTATAAAGCCACATTGAAAAAAATACATCAATATGAACAATTAAATCGATTGGTCATTATGAATACAACAATCTAATTTATCAGGTCGAATAATCATACTAATGTACGGAGTTGAATACCACTAGCGGAGTACCATCGCGCGTTGCGCGATATTATTAATTAAAATATTAGGATTAAGTTTTTTTACATGTTGTGTTTTACATTTAAATTGAAAATAAATAATTTTATTTAAAATTTTAAAGTTTAGTCATCTAAGGAAAACTATACGAGATATTTATAAATTTTTAAACATTAAATATTTGATTATTTTTATAATATTTCATTCAAATTATTTTTAAAAATAATTATTTGTATGTTGAGATTCATTTTAAAAGGCTATCATAATTATATTTATCTCATTGCAATAAATAAAGGTAAATATTAAATGACCTTATTAGTCTCACTAATTATAAAATGTTCTCATTTAACAGTTAGTCGGTATAAAACAAGACTTTATCATGTATAAATTAATAAATAAATAATATGTATACATATTTCAATCAGAAGTAATTTATCAATATATTAAAAATATTCGAACATTTTGTTATTTCAGATTATGTGTTTCTTTAAATTTTCTCCATATCTGAAGAAGTTATATATTTTAACAAGTTATGATTGATTATATATAGTAAAGAATTAAAATCAATAACATATTATAATATTAGTATGTTATTTTTAGACAACTTGGGTTTAAGTTGATGAGATGCTCCTAATCTCTATCTTTGAACCTGCATATGCTGATTTCAGCATTTTGTTCTTTTAGCTACAGTTTTCTTTCTTTTTTCTTCTATTTTTGAACTTGCATAATCTCTATTTTTTGAACCTGCATAATCACTATTTTTTTAGCTAGCTGCTACTATTTCTTCATTTAGATCCTGGTACTGCTGCTTTGTTGTATCTCTTTGCAGATTCCAAAAAGCAGGGATTGGATTTTCCCGAAAGCAGTAAATCCTTTTACTGTTGGTTGCTGTTTTCTACGGTGCAACAACCATGCAAGACTGGTTTTTGTTTCAGTCAGCTTTTGCCATCACCTACTACTACACTACTCTAGATGATTTTACTCTGATCCTCTTTTGCTTCCGAATACAATGTCATATTTTCAACAAATTTGGTTGCTGCTTCACTTCACTGGATTGTTTTGGGTTTGGTTGCTGCCCCAATTTAGCCTCAAGAGGGTTCAATCACCTCCTATTTGGTTGCTACCCTAATTCAGCCCTAGATGGCAATTTCACGTGGAACAATCAAGTTTAATACTTCTGTTATTGAGACAGGAGAACACTCAATCCTTCCATGTCTGGCCATTTCATAAATTAAAACAAGGGGTGGAGATTTATGAAATGGAATCACATGGAGGGTTTCTAGGAGCATCTCACAATCTTTTTTGATATCTCCTTTTGTTCATTAATGTAATCTTCCTCATCAAAAGCTTATAGCTCTATGTAATGCTCATACATTATTACTTTTATTACAGGAATGGGGAGCCTTTAAATATAAACCCCAACCTATTCAAAAAAAAACTTGGGTTTAAGTTAGTTAAAAGGACTTTAATGTCCCTCGTTGATAGCATCAAACAACCAATTCCTATTATATGATGTTTGGGATAAAACAAGTAATAGTATGTAGTTGAAAGTGAAAATATAAAAATATATAATATAAAAAATATTTTCAAATTTTAGTATTTAATTTAACAAATGCAGTGTATAAGATAAAAAAAATAAGTGGGTCCATAAACATATTAACATGCCACCTGTCAAAATACCTACTATTTGCAATTAACCAACCACGTTAATACGAAAGCCATGTTTCTCACGTGCGATGTATAATCATCTATACTTGAAATCATCAATCCATATATATTAAAAATTATCATCATTAAATACGTAAGTATGTATTTAATATCAGACATAAATATTATATAAAATATTTTCAAACCAATATAAAATTTCTCGAAATGATTATGTTGCAACCAAGCAAAACCAATGAATTTCGAAAAAATCACAATAAATTTTTGAAGCACATAAGCTCGAATGCAATTAAGCATTCAAATAATAATTTTTCGAAACATGTATATTATTGTGTCATGAGCAGCCCATATTAATAAGGGCAGCTATGTAAATAGAGAAAGATAAATACTGGTGTTTCTAACAAATTACAGTTCAGCCTTTGGTACCAGTATAAGTTCTAGAAGTTTATGATGCTGCTAGAATAAAGTGTACAAAGGGAGGAAAGTGAAGAAGAGGTAGCATCTTGTTGGAATGAGAACTAAAATTAGTTAGTTGGTTAACTTTCCAGATCTTTCCTTCCTCTTTGTTTATGTAGTTCACCCAATTTCCGTGTAATTCGTGAATCCCTTGAAAGAAAATACCTATTTTCACCTTTTTGAGATTAAACTCCTGAAAATTTTGCAATTAAGCATGTAAATTGTCACAAAATTTTGCATGCAATCCGAAACAATGGGTAGTATGCGATTTCACTCATGCAAAATTTTGGACTATTCCAAATAATAAATATGCAATTCACTGGAACAATACGCAATGGTATTAAATTCGGCATCTAATTGTCATGCAACTGAAGTACTTAAAGAATCGACATCACCAATAAAATTCATTCATAAATACCAATAGAGTGACCTCTTACTTGGGAAGTCAAAACTCATCGAGTAGTTATCTTGATTAAATTCCTCTTCCACATACTCGTATATCGAAATTATCCATACATATAAAAAATCGTTAAATATATGTACTCATGTAATTTTGCACTAGAAATTGTTTTGTTGATGTTATTTCAAATTCAAAGCATACATTTCGACAAAAGATATTGCATGCAATTTTCAAATTAAATTTACCACCTTAAACACATTGGACATTTCCAAATTAAATTTATACAGCCGCATCGGCATGTAAATTATAGGACATACAATTTTCATCCTAATAATAAAACATGCAAATTAATTTTTGCCTATTTCAGCAAACCTTTGCATTTCACGAAATCAATTCAATAAATATCATTTGTTTCAATACTGTTGAACATATATTGATAATATCAAGATAAAATTAAATAACAAAAATTAAATGAGCACTCAACATATGCAAAAATAAAGAGTTTTATTGATTATTCAGGCACAATATCGAAAAATTTAAATTTCGAATAATTAAAGCACATGTGCGATACGTTAGCAATAAATCACTTTTGAAGTAATAACAAAGTGATGGAATCACGAGTAAACTCGCTTCCCTTTAAACGAATGAGTCCCGTCATGGACATCATTCCCTGGGATAAAACTATCGAATGTGACAATTAGCACATAAGAGTTACCTCACACGCAAAGTTCAAATGACTATCACCTTGAAAGACAAAGCGACAAACGAAGACTTCAAGAAAGGAGGAATAAGACTCAAGTTTAGAAGAAATGAGGAACTTGAGAATGGTACTATTTATCTTTCTGATATAGAGGCTCTATTTATAGTAGTCTAAGAGACCCCGTGGAAAGATACGTGAAAAATCTGGTTGCCGTAGTCAGAGAAAATATTCTCCAATCATCAAGAATGTTTTATAAATATTCGAATAGATTTTGGAAAAAATATCTCATATATTCCTTATCATGATTAACCGCGCGTTCAAATTTCATATGAAGATTCCTCGCGTAATTCCATCAATCATCGTTACACTGTTTGGGCTTTCTAGAGACTTGCACACGATTCATACCCATTTTAGACAATCAAAAATATTAATGAATAGTAATATATGTGAATATTACTTGTAATTGTAATTAGATTAGATTCCTTTTCTTTTTTTGTATAGGTCTCTGTACCTCTATATAATGTACCCCAGAGCATGAATACAAACATACAATTACTACCCCGTAAATTATTCATGGTATCAGAGCCTAAAATCTTGAAACCCTACTAGTTGATTTCTGAATAACCCTTACTTCCTTAGTACTACTGATGGCCCTGGTTTATCAATATGTCCCGACATACTGAAAGGTGAAGAGAATTATCTTGAATGGTCTAACGCAATTTGTGGCGCTATACTTGCTAAGAAGAAGATTGGTTTCATTGATGGAACCATTACCAAACCTCCAGATAATTATCCTGATGCAGTTGATTGGCCTAGAATTAATGCTACTATGGTATGTTGGATCTTACAGACTCTAGATCCACCATTGCGTTATTCTACTAGTTGTTATGACACAATTAAGGAACTGTGGCATAATCTTAAGGCAAATTTTACTCTTGGGAACGGTCAAAAAATTCTGCAGATGCGTGAAGATATACAGAACTGTTGGCATAACGGTCCAAAATTGCAAAACTAAAGGATGCCTGGAATTAATGTTACCATGGTATGTTGGATCTTATAGACTCTAGATCCACCATTGCAAAATGAAGAAGTTTTTTGGTGATAACAACTCCCTTCAGCCTCCTTCGGTTTGCACCTGTGAAGCTTGTAAACCACTGTGCACTTGCAACCATGATGCCAATGCCTTCTAAGAACATGAGAAATATATGATCTACCAATTTCTCATGGGTCTTGATGAAGGCTAACAGACCTTGAAATCCAACATCATGACCACCGATCCACTTCCACCAATCATGAGCATATATGTCCTTGTTTCTCAGGAGGATAATCACAGAGCCGTTGTTTAGTCTCGTGAGCCTTCGACTGACTCTATGGCGTATGCTGCATGACGTCCACAACCTTCAGATTCTTCGATAGTTGTTCTCACTTTAGCTTATCACAAGAATCTGATTTGTACTCATTGTAATCACAAGGGTCATGAAAAAGATACCTATTTCAAGCTCACCGACGTACCAGATTGGTTCAAATAATTTAACCAGAAGACCAAGAAGATAGGGCCAAATTAGTTGACCGCCGCCACCGGGAACTACTGACCGGCCGCCGACGCCCGCCCGGCTCCACCTCCCTTTGTCGGTGCCACCGTGTCACCACCTGGCCATGCCTCCGTGACTAAACACCTTGCCCCTGCCCGCTTTGAATTTGGTCCTGCTCTGTCTGATGACCAATGAAGTACTACCCTACATTTATTTAATTAGTTTAATGTTGTATCTGACCATGGGTCAGGTAAGTCTACTTTACCATAGATTCTTGATTTGGGAGCCTCATATCAAATGACTGGTTACAAAGATTCTCTGATTGATATTATCACAACTGTCAATTCTGTGAATGCCATAATACCTGATGGATCTGTGTCATCTGTGACAAAATATGGGTCTATTTTCTTTAGGGATGTTACTCTTAATCATGTGCTCTACATACCTTTTTTGCGATGATTTTTTTAAATCTTTTTCTAGACTGTTGTCTACATTAAAATGTCTAACTTTGTTTACTGAAAATTGTTGTATTTTACAAAAAATTAGTACGAGGACTGTGATTGGTGTGGGTGAACAAGGATGGGGGATTATTGGCTTCATCTGCTGGATACAAATGTTCGTCCTCATATCTCGCAGTCTATTCCGATAGTATCTTCAGTTTCATCTTTTGATTTATGGCATCAGCATCTTGGGAATTTTTCCTTTACGGTGTTGTCTTCTTTTTCTACTCTTGATTTTTGCACAAATAATGTTTTTGTTCCTTGCTCTGTCTATCATAGAGCAAAACAGACTAGACATAGTTTTCCTTTCAGTTCTTCGAATGCTAGTTCTTTATTCGAATTAATACATTGTGATGTTTGGGGTCCTCATAAAACACCATCTTCTTGTGGTGCATTTTATTTTTTTGACCATCGTTGATGATTATTTCCAATATTTTTGGGCTTTATTTATTAGTTGCTAAGTTGGATGTAGCATCTAGATTTTTTGAATTTCGTGCTCTGATCAAGAATCAGTTTGGATGCATGGTTAGGCGTGTCCGGGCTAATAATGGTACATAATTTCTACCTTTGAGATCATACTTTACTGAATCTGGGATTATTTTTGAGACATCTATGGTTGATACACCATAGCAGAATGGTCATGTTGAGCGTAAGCATCGCCATTTATTTAATATGGCTCGTGGTTTACGTTTTCAAGCCATTCTGCCTACTGAGTTCTGGGGAGAATGTGTACTTACTGCAGCTTATTTAATCAACCGAACACCGACAAAGCAACTCGATGGTTGCACACCATTTGAATTTCTCTATGGAAATCCTCCAAATTACAAAGCTTTGCGCTATTTCGATGTTTGTGCTTTGCTTCCTACATTCCCAGATTCCGTGACAAGTTTTCTCCAAGAAGTCTAAGATATCTGTTTCTTGGGTATTATGCTTGAAAGAAAGGTTATCGCTTTTATGACTTGGAAGCCTGTACTTTCTTCAACAATCAGGATGCAGATTTTTATGAAGAGCAATTTCCTTATACTGTGACCTCGGAATCCTCACCTCCTCCGGCCACCTCACCGACGATGGCCTCATTGCCACTGGCCTCTTCTCCAATGCCTACCTCTTCTCTAACGTCGACAGTTGTGACGTAGCCGGCAGAACCTGTACTGCACGCACCACCCACTGTCGAGCCTCACACTCTCCACGCGCCTCCAGAAGCTACTGATCACACACCGCCTTCCTCTACTCTGACTCATGAAACATTGCCCAGCTCTCTGACGCCTCCTCCGCCTACCTTGCCTCCGTCGTCTAGTCCACCGGTTCTATCCAAGCTGCCCGCTGTACGAAAGAGTGGTCGCGATAGTCGACCTCTTACTTGTTTGTAATATTATGTCTACTCTGTAGCTAATATTGATAACCGCCCCCACTGCTACGACCACACCTGCGACATCAGATTCCTCAGATGTTCTCTATCATTTAACTGATTTTATAAATTGTGATAAATTTTCTAGTATGCATTCTAGATTTCTGGGTGCAGTAATTTCTAGTGCAGACCCCACCACTTATTCTGAGGCTTCAAAGTATGCTCATTGGCATAATGCAATGGCTGATGAGATTCATGTGTTTGAGCTCAATAAGACGTGGAATTTTTCTTCCCCATATTTACATACAACTGTTATTGGACGCAAATGGGTGTATCATACCAAGTTCAAATCTGATGGTGCCATTGAGCGTCACAAATCTCGACTGGTGGTTCTTGGAAATCTCCAGAAAGAAGGTATTGACAATACTGAGACATTTTCCCCCGTTGAGAAGATGAGTTTGGTTCGTCTATTTTTATCAGTTGCAGTCATTTGTGATTGGGAACTTCACCGGATGCATGTGCATAATGCTTTTATACATGGTGATATTCACAAGGAGGTATTTATGCGACCTCTATCGGGCTACCCTGCGCCTCTTGGTCAGGTTTGTCGACTTCAGAAATCTTTTTATGGTCTTCAGCAAGCTCTTCGCAATTGGTTTGCAAAATTATCTCCGGCTTTACATTTATTTGGTTTTGTCCCGAGTAATACAGATTACTCTCTATTTTGTTTTACACGTGACTCCGTTTCTTTACATGTACTTGTCTATGTGGATGATTTAGTCATTGCTGGTAGTTCTTCGTTGCTCATCTCTGAATTCAAGAAATACTTGAGCTCTTGATTTCATATGAAGGATCTTGGTGCACTTAAGTATTTCTTAGGCATAGAGATTGCTAGAAGACCGGATGGGATGTTTCTTTCACTAAGGAAATATGTCTTGAATATCTTATCTGACACAGGTTTGTCGGCCTCTAAACCGACTGACTTCCCTATGGAGCAACAACATGACCTTACAAAGGTTGAATGCCCCCTTTATGATGACTCTGAGCAGTATCGGTGACTGGTGGGTCGCCTCATTTACCTGACTATTTGATATGAATCTCCTTGCGAAGACTCTGGATTGCGGAAAATCAGATCTTTATTTATTTGAGGATCTCGCCCAACTCAAATAAATGCACGAATCGC
>JAULKM010026058.1:0-13915 GCA_032355605.1 Rubia tinctorum | reverse complement strand
TTGCCATTTGAGGAAAGATTTGAATTGTGTCATTTTCTTTGGGACGGACGAAAATAGAAAGTGTGTCATTTTCTCCGTAACGGAGGGAGTATATCCTATATATTTTATCCTCTTGGAAAATGGTTGTGGTTGAAATTGGACTAGACAAGTTCTAGATTAGGAGTAGTACTAGCAGCTTCTCGGGTCCCACCTTATCCCAACTGAGCATGAGATACAAACGCGCACTTGCAGCCTCTCCCTTTCCTTTAGTTTTTTCAAAATCCTTACGTACGTATTATATATTTTAAAATTATAAAAATTCCTCAAACTCCAACTCTGACACCTATGTGGTAAAGACCAATCTTAGCTCTCACTCATCACGGAGTACTCAAAAATACTTTCGTGAGGCCGCTTCCCGATAATTTTACCGACTCACGAGATATTAGCTACGAACTCACGCAATACAAAGAGTCACGAATATCATAAAAATTCCTCCATCAGGAACAACACCCAAGAAGTTTCTAGTTTTTCTATGTTTGACACACTTACCATTTTAGTATGTTTTTCTAAGATTGTCACATTTCCTTTTATTGAAAAAAGTACACCATTCTCAACCACTCATTAAACTTTGTACTCTCCTCATTCAATTTAATCAACACATTTCAACTTGCAAAAAAAATAACACTTAAACCTATGGTTTCAAACATAGAAAAACGGAGGGAGTATTACTTTTTAATATAGACCTTGTTCTTCCTTTTCTTTTCTTTTGAGATGAGAAAAAGTGCTTATACTCTCTCTGTTTCTCTATTAGCCTCATCATAGATTCATGTATCTGGATTTAGGTGAAGGAAATAGGGGAATGAAATTGAATGTAGAAAGTAGGAAACATAAAATAGGATGAGTGAATGAAATTGAATGAATCTTGCCAAAAATAGAAAGCGTGTCAATATAAAAGAAACAACACAAAAAGATATGTGTGTCAATAATAGAGGAACGAGGGAGTATAGCCTTATCTAATTCAAATAAATGACAATATAAATTTTCGATAATTGAAAGTGTCAATATAACGCTAGATAATAAGTGAAAATGTAAAAATACCCTTTCCACCAACTTTTAGCCGGAATTCCATGAAAATATATTTTTGCCCTCTGGAAAATTGAAAATAAAATAACTATTATACCCCAACCCTAACCACGTATTCATCTTCTCAAAAAAATTTCTGTTGGCCGCCTTCGTCTCTTCTTCTTCTTCTCGTGAGGGATTTCTTCTTCTTCTTTTAACCGACGAAGCCCACAGAAACCCTTCTTATCGCGACGAAGCCCTTTGATTCCCTCCGCCAAACGACATCAAACAATCTCATCTGGGACGTCAAACATGGCGGTCGACAAAAGAAACACCATCTTTGTCACCGCCTCCAAGACGAGAATGCAATCGTAGGCAAAGAACAGAATCATCAGCCCATGATGCTACACGGAGTAGATAAACGAAAGGCCGAATATCAGCAAATACGCCATCGTTTTTGCAAAGAACCCGACTGGGCCGATTAGCTCAATAAGCTAGGTGAATTATATAGTTTGGTCATTTTATAAGCTGGGTGAATTCGTTTGCAACTGGGTGGGGTCGATTAGTACTAAAAGAGTTGGGTGACCAACTAACTCCAATAGGCTGGGTTTTTTTTAGGTTGGGTGAATTTGTTTGTAACTGGTCGATTAGGGCTAAAGGGGCTGGGTGGCTGGGTTGGTGATGGCGGAGCTGGGGTGGCGATGGCATGGGGTTGGGTGGTGGGATCGGGTAGTGGAACTGATGGGTTCGGGTTTGGGATCAGGTGGTGGTGGGTTTGGTGGTGCAGCAGTAGCCCAGTGGCAGCGGCATCGGAGCGGTGGTGGTGGTGGTGGTGGTAAGGGTATAAATGTCCACACACTTTATATTTTTAGGCCAGAGAAAATTGTGGTAATTTTAGATTGAGTTAATTAACGATCGAAAAGACTAAGTCAACGTTGGATTGTCCACCGGAGGATTATATTGGCAGTTTCATCAACTAGTTAGGGTAGTTTCAATTGTCTGAGGGTTATATTGACACTTACTCAATTATATAGGGTTATATTGGTATATTATCCTTTCTTTTTTTTAGAAACCAAAGTCACCAGCGACGGGATATTCAAAAATCTAACCCTACATATTAATATGAATGCTTGAAGGCCTTACAATTACTTATGAGATAGTTTCAATTATATAGAGTAGTAGATATAAAATTTTAATCAGCCTTGTGGTTTAATGAGAGGTATACCATACGATGAAGTGGTCCTCCTTTATTGTGAAACCGTTCAAGAAACTAGACCTAAATCTACCAAATGGAACCTATTCTAGCTAACTTCCTAACTAAAACCAAGCACAATAGTAAGCAATGGACTTAGCATTTCTATATTACAAGTTGCATGCTTGCTAAAAAGATATACCGACCAAACAAAATTTGATCTATTTATAAGAATCATCTTGTG
Organism: Rubia tinctorum; assembly: GCA_032355605.1. NCBI lineage: Eukaryota > Viridiplantae > Streptophyta > Magnoliopsida > Gentianales > Rubiaceae > Rubia > Rubia tinctorum. Next base: position 11,438 of record JAULKM010026058.1, on the reverse strand, counting down.
CGCATATGAAAGTTTCTAACTTAGACCAGATTAAACAACCGAAATAAACTAGTCTAGAGGTAGCTGAACCAATGTAAACTGGTCAGAATAGCCAAAACTATCCAAAACAAGTCAGAATATACAAATGGACTTTGTAATTCCGGAAGAATTCGTCAAAAGTTAGTTTGAAACGACTTTTGACTTAGATTTCTCCTAAACCAACTTTAAAGAGTAGATCAGAAGCCAATGTAATTCAACTAGATAAAAGATCGTCGGAAAACTGAACTTGGCTGAGACTTTCGGGTCTTAAGTTCATAACAAAAATCGACCCATTTTCTAGGGAAGAAAATACCATTATTCTGCATACTAAATAGAAAAAAATAAAGAGACTAAAATAAAAATAGGAAAAAACACAAAATGGGAAAAAAATCTAACAAAAGAAAACTAAAAAGAAAATCAAAACAACCTTGGGCATGAAGTCCGGCCTTTCCTGACGCTATTTTCCTAGCCACCAGAGCATGTGCCATCCTCCATCAAGTTTGAACATTGGATCTTCACCCATCTTTGACCACTTTCTGGTGAAATTGACCATGGCGAGCATTGTTGACCCTCCTCCACTAAGTCCCTAGTAGAGGAAGGGGTGATTATGCCTTCTCTGACTCCGCCTTTAATCGTACAAGATTAAATGTGTGAAAAAGAAAGAGGTGGTTGCGGTTGGTGATGAAAAAAAAAAGAAGAGGCTGCGGATGGTGTGTGAAGAAGAAAGAAGAGTGACTTTTCTAAAAATAAGTAAGGAATAAATGAAACCATTAAGTATATATAGTTGGGTCAAATTGACCAATAAATACATCTCACTAAAGGCGGTTCTACTATAGAAACGCCTTTAATCAATGCCCATTAAAGGCGGTTGCTCAAGAACCGCCTTTAATTGATGTCTGAACCACTTTTAAAATTGAGGGGAGCCGAAAGATACTAGTTTCAAACTCTGGACATCAATTAAAAGCGGTTCTACAATCTGAAACTCTTTTAATAGATGTCATTAAACTTCAATTTAACCACCTTTAAAATAGAGGGGAGCCGAAAGAAACGAGTTTGGAATCTCATTTAAAGGAAGTTCTTCAAAAAAAATTACAGAATTGCCTTCTATCGCTACCTTCAATAGAGCTTTTTTCACTAGTGAGCAAGCGAGCAGCCCAAGTCCAGTCGAAAAATGAGTAGTCATCCAGTCATTGACTGTTGACCTCCATCTCATTGTTGATCGTCTATGGAGTTGGTGGTTGTCGCCTGATTTAGTTAACCTGAGATCTCTGCCATAACCACCACGTGGCTGCCGCAGTAGCAACCGGCTACAGTGGTCGAAATCTAGAGTGACGATGATTAAGCGATCAAACTTCAATGGGCGAGTACTTTACATCTAAATCCCTCAGATATTTAATCAGTGAATAAAGCGGAGGGCGAATGAGGCCGGTGAGCATCGTTGAAGATCAACCGGTGACGGAGGTTGTGAATTGAGATTTGAGTAGAAACAGGGTTAGGTTGGGCCTAGAAGATGAGTTGAGTGGCGGGGGGAGGCAGTCAGACCTACCCCAACAGCAGCAGTTGCTAGGGTTTAATAGAAAAGGTTTTTTGGGAGGTTTTTGGGGAGACTTTATTCTTTTTTTAATAGTTTTGTAATATATCAATATTCTTTTTGTACATTTTTTACGTTTAAATTATTAATATAATAAATATGCATCATATATATTAAATAATTAATAAATATATTTACCTAATATAAATTTGTGTAATAATTACAGTTATAATATAGTATGAAATTAATTACTACAAAATACACATTCTAATAATGTATAATGTATTTTAAGAATAAAATACTCATAATACCGTGTAATTTTCAACATTTACATACTAATGTAATATCTTTTAAAGAAATATTCTTGGGATAACCGAGTCTTGTCCCTCAACAATAATAAATTTCAACTTTTATTTTTACTCTTTTTAATAAATTATAATATGTGAAACATCAATACTACTCCAATTTTTCTCCACTTTTGTAAAATAACCCCTAGTTATTTGCGTAGGAAAAGAAAATTTCGAAGTACGATTCATAACAATTGCAACTTTTTTAAAAAAAATACATAACATACAAAAAGTCAAATTACGTATAAACATCTTATTTTATGACTAAACTATGAGACACCACTAGGAGTGGCAAAATAGACCAGTAACTGACGGGTCAAACAGGCTATTTATTTTAAATCCAGGTGCGCATGGGTAAAATGGGTTGAATGGGTAATGGGTCAAATAGATAATTGAAAAATATGGGTTGGCGGGTTGGGTTTACGGGTTGATCACGGGTTTACCCACATGGGTTGAAATTCACGGGGTTACCCATCTGGGTTGGTATATAAATCCATATGAGTCAATATATGGGTTGGAACCCACGGGTTTACCCATATGGGTTAGTATATAAACCTATATGGGTCAATGTGTGGATAGAAACCCACGAGCTTTTCTCATATGGGTTGGTATATAAATTCATATGTGTTTATATATCGGTTGAAACCCACGGGGTTTACCATTTTAGACCCATGAGTTAATGATGTTTGACCTGCGGGTTGAGTGGGTTTCAACCCAGCCCATTATGACCCGACTCATTTTTTTGACCTATCATAAAATGGGTCAAAATGAGTCATACCCATATTTTTTTAATCACCCAATTTACCCAACCTATATTCAACTTGCTCACCCATTTGACACCACCATTGAATCTACTGAAACTCAGTGGAGTGTGAAACTCCATCCAATTGAATAGTTAGAGACGTCATCGCACCTCCGACACCAAAACCAGAAACACCACGTTCTCATCATCATCGACCAGCTACAGGTTGCGAAACCACCGACATGGCCCCATAACACTTGGTTAACCCTATCAAGAAATTCCTCTAATATTCACAATTCTTGACACTGGTGCGGTTTGAATTATGAGCCTATTTGTTATAGAGAGTGTGAATTACCACTAAACCATGCTCAATTTACCCTGACTGTTACAACTTAGGTATAATTTTTTGAGTGATTTTAAGTTAATTTAATTTAGTTGAACTAAATTAAATGAAAATTAACAAACAAAAATAATAATATGATTAAATTAATCTAAATTTATTCAAAATAAAATAATCCAACTAAATTAAAATAAAAGTATAATTAGAATAAAAATAACAATACTTTGCAAACGTATTAATTACAAGAAGATTGTGTAATTGAATCCACGTGTTAGAATGAGTTGTTATTTAAACCCATATGGGTTGGAACCGTCGGATTTACCCATATGAGTAGTATATAAACCTATATAGGTCAATATGTGGCTAGATACCAGTGGACTTTACCCATATGGGTTTATACATGGGTTGAAATCCACAGATTTACCCATTTTGACCCGTGAGTTGAATGATGTTTGACTCGCGGGGTTGAGCAGGTTTCAACCCGACCCATTTTGACCCGCTTCATTTTTTAACCCATCATAAAATGGGCCAAAATGGGTGATACCCATATTTTTTAAATTATCCATTTACCCCAACCTATATTTGACCTGCCCACCCATTTAACACATCCAGATACCACCATTGAATCTACTAAAACTCAGAGGAGTATGAGACTCCATCCATTTGAATAGCTAGAGACACTCTCGTAAGAACACCTAAACGTTGGACCATCAATGCACCTCCGCCACCTAAATTGGAACCACCACGTTCTCATCTTCATCGACCACCTACAGGTTGAAAAACCACAGCGGGGACCACCGACATGGCCCCATAACGTTGAGTTACCATTATCAAGAAATTGGTCAAATATTCACAATTCTTGACAGATGTGTAGTTTGAATTTTTTACCTATCTGTTATGGAGAGTATAAATTATTACTAAACCATGCCCATTTTACTATTTTACACTCTTTATCTTTGCAAACGTATTAATTATGAGAAGATTGTGTAATTGAACCCATGTGTTAGTATGGTATGGTTGAATTTAAAAATATCAATATATAATCATTATCCACTTAAATATTTTAAATTTTTATTTACTTCGAATTTCATCTCTTAGTTTTTTGAGAGAAAAATCTCTCTTCGATTTAGAAACCCTAAAAGATTCTCATTTTAATTTATTTTTTTTGCTACAGATAAGGAGGGGGTCATTTTTTTCTTCCTTTTGTTGATTTTCTTCCATTATTGCATGCTACTCTTCTCTCTTCCCTTTGTCCCTTTTTATTTTTCCTCTAATAATTAGATCTATTCTTCTAGTTTAAAATGACGCTTTCATCCGAGTCGTTAGTGCAGACGAAGTTCTTATTATGAAGATAAATTTTAATGTAAACTTTAATAGCAGTTTATTAACGATCCTTTTCATTCAAAAACCACATTTAATACAGTTGGATCTTCCAATATCCTTTGTATATGGTGTCCTATTCAAGGTGCTGACTTCTACGATACCAAGTGATTGTCGAAATCAACCTATACTTTTGGTTGTGATTTAGGTGGATCACTTGAATAGATTTAGATTTTTTCGTTTTGGGTTAGAGGATGAGACAGGATGAGGAAGTCTAATTCACATAATTCTAGAGTTGCGACCATGGTGAAGAACTTTGTTTTAAGCATAAATACATACTCCTAATAAAAAGTTATTTTCTCTCTGTACGCGAATGTCGCATCGCTTATGAGGGAAGGACAAAAACAAACGGCTACTATTTTTCTCAGATATATCCAACCCGATCACAACCAAGTCATATTAGGGTTTGTAAATGGGTCGAGTCAGATTTGGTTGAAATTGATTAGGCTAGGTAGCAACTAGAAAAATGTATACCAATAAAAATATTATTATGTAATATTCCGAAATGGCCATTTATATATTCACACTATATGTTTGTATCTTTCTCATATCTTTATATAAGTTCGATAACATAAATATATTCATGTAAAAGAGATCTTACCCATTTTAGTTTAATCTGAAAAAGGATACACTTTAAATCTCGTTGACATAGCGATTCGAATTTTAAAAATAATAACAACAAAAGAATATATTCTTTATCAAGTTGTTTAGTACATTCCATGCTTGATTCATTAAATTGTATGGTAATATATTAATTTGATTCTAAAAATAAGCATAACATAATTTTTAATTTTTTTATAAGCTTACTTGATTCAATGTTATAATTTTGTTAAAACAATATTGGTTACAACTTCTTAAGTTTGTCCTAATTGTATAAAATGGAGCTAATACACGCACAAGGGGTTGGGGGACCCTTTCTTACTATCACTGTTGTTTAAAATTTGTGATTTTAAAAGAACACTTGGAAGTACATGAAAGTATATCGTCATAAACTACATTACAAAATTAAGTGAAAATTTTATTTTACGAGTTTTCTTCTACTTAATTATATATTTTTTATTTTGAATTTTACAGAAATTTTCCTATATAATAGGTCTTATTTACACTCTTAACAATTATATAGATGAATACTTGTGTCATTAGTACTGAGAGGGCCATTTACGGAGGTGAAACGTGCAAAAAGATGGCGGTTATGAACCACAGTCCCTGGCACAGTTGCTCAACCAACTCATCATTGGACAGTGGTGCCACAAACATCATTGAACATAATCTACCATGGCAGTTTTGAGCCCGTGGTAGCTTGTTTTTTCACCATCGTGGGTTGTTCCAAAATCAGAAGCAGCGAAAATCACTGTGATTGAAACATACTTTCGGTGTCAGAACTAAGTTCTCGGAATTTGTGGATATTATCATTAGGCTGGAACACAGATCAGTCAACTAGACTTCCGATATCGGAAAAAGTTTAGGGTCCAAGTACTCGATTGGTGTCAAAAGTTGTTGCGATATCAGATCATGTGTCGAAAGTAGCAAAGGTTGCGAAATTGGAAATGAATTTGGATGTGAATTTCTTGCGTTCTTAAATCGGTTGCCGCTTCGGGATATTAGTTGTTCTCTGATATCAATTACTTTATACGTTTCCGATATTATAATAGTAATCGATAGTCTAATTATTTATATTATAAGACAAATCTGAAATGAAAACGTTGTCGGAAAATATGGCTATCAATAAATGCAATACATTCAAAAATGCATTTCGTGTCCACATTTAATGACCAGTACATGTAAGTAGTTTCTTACAATAATACCCAAATTGTAAGGCTAAATAATTCAATAGCTGGCATTGACCTAGTAGTGAGGGTTCTCTATGTACCAACAAAATCCTAAACCATGTAACTACTATTGAGATATAAACACTGTCACGTACCCTATTTGCATGCAGGTACCGTGTATAAATATGATTGTAGTATGGACTTGTACAATACAGTTGACTAACTTTCCTTTCACCATTTCTAATTCCTTAGTTGTATATGGTGTTGTATCGTCAATGGAAAGATCTGAGACCAAATGATTGATCTGCGTCAATGGTCTATTAACAAAATGATAAATACATAGTAAGGCTTAATGTATTAGTGTAGACAATGCAAAGTAACTTAACTTGAAAGTACTTTTGGGATTTTATACACTAATGTTACTAAAGATTGGTATGCAGTATCTTAACTTGAACTAGTTTGAAAGGTATAATTTAGTTGAATTTTTTTAACCTAAACTAGTAGATAGTAATTCATCGAATGACTTGATGAGTGATGGGTGTAGTGGATCCAACAAATAAACATGCATTGTCCCCTTGGTAATTGCGACAAAACGCCGATGACCCTGTCAAGAAATCAAGCACATATGTAGCACCATTTCTATTGGATATGCATAGTACAATATTAAGTGGCAGAAATTTACTTATCTATTAAGGATGCAAAGAACGATTTACTTTGCATTTTAACTCACAATTATTGTAGCAACCTCACGTGTTTCATTTCTATCATAGCCTTCAACACTCTCCATTTGTCTATCTATTTCAAAGTGTCCCTATCAAACGAATAACAACTCAGTGTTATGTACGAGTTTTTATATGGAGTTTAACACCGGGATGATAAAGCGCTTTACATGTTACATTGCATTCCATCCAAAGTGTGTTCTTATAGTCTTGGCTTTATGAATTTATCGAAGGCCATGTATGTTAGTTAGTTTTGACTCATAATTCGTAGCAATGGTCACATGGGTTCCAGTTACCATTCTGTGAAACATAGCGTTCCCTTGCGATTTGGAAGGGGCGACTCCCTCAGGATTTAATCCATTGTTGTTCTTCTTAGAGAATTTCTTCTCAACTCCCTTACAAGGCATGTCTACTGCATACAACAGTGACATGAATTTGAGTGAAACTCATACCAAGACACATTAATACGAGGCATGTCTACTGCATACAACAATGACATGAATTTGAGTTAAACTCATACCAAGACACATTAATACTTTTGCCCTGATACGAAAATGGACCATACCTTAAGGCCCAAACCCTATAAGATACTCTTATAACAACATAAATGTAGAATGGATTTGGAATCAAAAAGTTAGACCATAAATCTATCCTATATAACATGTCTCCGTCATATCTCCCAAACATATAAATACAATTCGATCTTCAGAATATATATAGGCCAAACCACATGGAGAAGAATATATATTCAAATATGTTTAAGAGTTGAGTACCTTCAGTTTAGGTGTATGTTGTACAACTAAGAGCAACTAACTTTACATCCTACCTTGCAATGGCTAAAAAACCTATGAGTTATTACACAATATTGGTATAACAAGTAGTATAACTCCACTAAAACTTACTAGGGTTTGTGAGGATGATTAGTTATGGAGAATTGAGAAAAGAATTAGAGTTTTGGGATACGGGGATGGTTTGAGTTGTGTGCAATGAGGTTTTAGAAGGTCTTAGCACCATATATTCGATTAAATGCAATGAGAACTAAAAGATGGCGTTTGAACCGGCGTATAAATTGGGTGGTTATGATTCTAAACTCATAATACTCATCGGATAGATTTAGTCAAGTTCCAAAGTGACTTTTGAAACGTGACCCCTCATGTTTTCCAATTCAAGTTACAAAACTGGAAGTAAGTCTTGGTCAAGTGCCATACACGAGGAGGTGGTGTGTAAAAGAAAATAGGTATATACTCCTTAATTATGCGAATGCAAAAATCAATTGTTTGAACATTTTCTATGTAATATTATTTTTGCAAATATAATTCAAACTTTTATTTAGTTAATTTCATAGGGCACCATAGAGCTGATTTCATAATCTTAACCTCCACAGTGTAATCTAAATCTTATCAAGAAAGGGGCCCCATTTACATTTTTTAACCTATTAGATATGCACTTGGATACAATGCAGTAACTCACATTGCATAAATTAAAAGGTCTAAATTGTGATATTTGCGCATTTTTCTTTCCATTTATGGAGTTGGCACAATGTTAGTATTATAAGAAATCACATGAATTTACCATCATTTGGATATTATAGTACTTCTCTTGTAACTTTTGGACCACGTTGGTCCAATATTGTAGTGCTTCTCAATCAATGTTTCACTGCATATTTGAATATATATATATATATATATATATGAGTGATAGTATTTTCATATGTAACTTTGTTGAATTCGTCGTGACAAATAGTTTCTAAATATAAACTTTATATTTTTCGTTATTTTACATAGTTAAACATAGTAACAATCAAACATGCTTCTTGAATAGCGTAATAATGACAACCTGTGTTCCGATGACCTTTTCAACCTGATATTGTTTACCTCATTGCTTTCATCATGCTTCCACGATATGAAGAAAAAATTTCAATTTAAATATTAAATTCGCCATTTATTGTTGAGCCTCCGCAATAATAACACCCCGTTGCAACTGCTGTAATTGGTTTTTGAGTTGATATTTTTATTCTGTGTTGGTTATAAAACTCAATTTTATCCCAAGACAACAAACCATTTGAACATTATTTTATGGTGTTGCTATATGACCCTTGTATTTTACTGTACACGCCTATATTTATACGTATTATGTATATTCTGAAAATATATGTGTGTTGTTGAATAATTCTCTGGGGTTAATTTATTTTTCACACTCCCTCTTTCCTTTGTTTAAATTGGGTGAAAAAGAAGAAGGTGGAGACCTCTCCCTCGCCGGCCACTCCTGCCCTCCGTCCGCCGCCCGTCGTCTGCCATCGAATGTCGACCGCCGATGACCGTCTCCGGCTGTCGTCGACCACCGTCCTTGCCTGAATCTGACTGGGAAGGTAAAAAATATCTCCCCCCAATTCTGGTAGCTGAAATCGGATCGAAATTGATGTAGCTCAAATTTATGGTAGTTGTCAATAGGTGTTGTTGGCTTCTAGTTGAAAAATATGGTTTTTTTGAAAGGGAATTCCGAATTTGAATCGGGTCTGGTGGGTTTATGGTTCATTTTTTCCGGGAATGGGTGGTGTGGTTTAGCTGAGGGGATTCCGTGACAGAGTGGGTGGTGGGCTGGAGAAGGGTGGGCTAGAGAAGGGTGGGCTGGAGAATCCGATGGGAAGAGAGGGGAAAGGCGGGTGGGTTTCTAAAGCTGTTTGGGAGGCAGACGAGTGGGCAAGGGGAAGGGGCATGGGACTCCAGAGGGAAGGGAGGGGAAAACAGGAGTTGGGCGGATCTGTGGGGGAAAAAACAAAAATATCACTTTCTTTATTAATAATTATGTTGTTTTGAAATTTTGAATAAAAGAAAATAAATTGGATAGTGTGATATTTTTTTTTCAATTTTAAGAAATTGAGAAAAAACAATTATATGTGATGAAAATACTGAATGAATTGAATTTGTATTTTATTTTTACATTTTATCATTGATAAGAGATTACTCTAAATATGTAGTTTATTATTTATGTATTTAGGATTTAGTTGATTATAAAAAAAAGAAAAATAGACTATTTTTATTATTTTTTAGAATGATATAATATATACATATAGTTATTCAATTTTTGTTAAACACTGATAAGAAGTAGGACCAGATGTTGGCCGAGATGTTGAGGGATTTTGAGCCATTTGCGACTACAGACATTGAGGAAATCCAACCTGAAAACGCGCATTAATTGTTTTCTACCTGGATCCCTCGTCGCGAGGAGTATCAGCAACACCACGGTGATGATCCTATGGAATAGGAGATTGTAATATTCTCTGTTGTTATTGGTTTTTCTTTGGATTTTTATGTAATTCACACTCTTTCATGGAGATTTAGTATGGACATCATATGTAAGATTAATTCTTATGCGACCTTGGCCTATTTGTCTTATGTTTGATTGCAATGACTTTTGTTTTCACCTGATAACTCATGTAAGCAAATATTTCCCTAAACATCCAGCACATAAAATAATACTTCATCAAACATCCATTGATTAGAAAAAATGTGGATATTTAAGTCCATGACAACGTTTATGAAACCATAAGAGTAATGATGAATCAAGGTTGTTCGTAATCCTTCTTCCAAGCCACCATTCTTTTGCGAAAGGGTAACTCCGAACCAACATCCAGATTTCTGCAAACCGTCCATTGATAGGACACAAGGGGCATTGGACAATTTGCTTTGGGAAGGATCCTAACAAAATGGCTAGTACTCTCTTGCATAACAATCATAAAGAGGAAACAACAATTTCTTGTACTTGTGTTACTTCTTCGGGCCACATATGAATTCCTTGCACTAATAGCCTTATCAGTCCGGTCTCAATTGCATATGCAATATATTCTTAGGGGCCCATTTCTATTTTACTCGGCCGATAACATGACAATTTCAAACCCAACTTGAAGGGCAGTCTGTTGGAGGTAACAATATGCTTCATTCTGACTTGGAAACACCACTGAAGTCGCAAATGTTGGGTAATAATTTTTGCCAGTAATCACCTCATATGCGTCAACATTCTTCTGAACACCATTATACATCATATAATTATTAATGAATTCAACAAAAAATCAACGACAAAAATTAGGAATATCTAACACGTGTTCACATTTATTCTCGTAGACTCTTTATTGATGTCATTGTCACTAACATAAATTAAATTTGCAAATGTCATATTCACTAACATAAAATAAATTAATTTACATCCAACTACTAATGACATAATCTAGTACCACATTATATGTCTACTTATTATACATCATTCTAATAAGTTATAAGAGCCATCTGCACATGTATATAACTTGTTTTTGTAAGTTCTTCATTTCAACAAAAATTAATATAGATATAAAATATATTAACTAGTATAAAATAAATTTAACATAATTTCAACATCATGTGATATTATGACCATAAATTAAGTGGCATCAAATGACATTTACGACATTGTTCATGCATCATTCTAATAACCATAAATTAAGATTTATTAGGATAATAATGTCCATAAATTTTAATACCATTGGGAGGTCGTCGTCGTACCTCTCAAAAATACTATTTTTAAGCCCAATATGCTTACTAAATACAACTAAGTAGATA
>JAULKM010026047.1:0-13915 GCA_032355605.1 Rubia tinctorum | reverse complement strand
GGGTTGAGCGAGATCCCCATTTGGTTAAAGATCCAATTTTCCGCAATCCAGAGTCTTCGCAAGGAGATTCATATCAGTGTTCCTCATGGAACTTCATAGAAAGGGATATAAACATACCTGTGCAATGAGCCATAGCCATTGTTACACTCCCCAAGTTGTGGAGGCGAAGCCGATGGAAGATTTTTTACGCGCACCCTTATGTGATAGATAAAAGGATGTTTTGACAATCGTCTGCACTACGTGTCACAAACACTAGAATAGGTTCATAGTTCTTGAATTTGATGAAATCAAGGATCGAAATGACATTAATCATGTTACGCAAATATTCCCCAAATGCTAGTTTATACAGTTTATTCTCTTGATCAATTGCATGTTAGTAGTTTTTAGCACCCCCCCCCCAATGCCTATTTTACCAACACTGATTATTCATAACACGTGGTCGGATGGATGACCCAATCACGGTTGTATGTATTTTATTATTAGATTCCTAACATCTCTGTGAACGACCCCGGTACTTGCCATTATCTACCAATTTTGGTAGTATAATAGTAAATACTCGAGCCTTCTCTCGGTTAATTAGTGGATCTCCCGTGATTCATCAGTCCCATGATTTGTTGATTAAGAGTTATGCTGGGAGAGGCCGGGTCATGTAAAGTTCCTAAGTTCGTGGTACGGGTATGTACCATAAACCAGAAGCTAGACAATACCAGTCCCAAGAGAAAACACTAGAAAACAGATTAGAAGTAACTGGAATAACTATAGAAAATATCAACACAATAACCAACTAAAGCTACAAAAAAACACAAACTACTCTACCAACTAGTAATGCAAGTTAACAATTAAATCTTTAAACTAGCATTAGCGGCAGCGGCGCCAGAATTTGATTTGCACTCCGTAGGGTCGCTAATGAACCGTCATTTTCACAACAGATAAATTAACCCACGGAGCGCTTCACAAAGATAAGAATTTATATAGTTTCTCCCGTACTCACTACAAACTACCAAAGGGTAACTAGTGGCAAGTCCGGGGTTATTCACAGAGATGCAAGGAATTTAAAAAGCAAACTACACTAAACTCGCAATCAGGTCGTCACTCCAATTGTGTATCGGGAATAGCCAATGTTGCAAACATGGTTTTTGAGGGAGTTTATCTATGAGCTACTAAACATTCACGAACAAGAGAATAAATTATATTAAGTTAACACTTGGGGACATTTGTGTTACATTATTGGTAAAATACTTTGATCCTAGGTTCTATTAGATATAGACATATAAATCTATCCCAATGTCTATGTCACATAGTGTGGTCAATTGTCAACACTTCCCTTTGTCTGTCACACGAAGGTTCCCACGTCTTATTCCATCAGCACCAACTCTATAATTAGGAAACTGAGTCAAGCGGTCCAACCGTTAAGCGCCCCTCTTTCCCATAAGGAATTACATCCCAAGCCTCCACTATAAACAAGGGTAGGGCACGGGTTGTGCCCCAGGAACCCAGGATTGAAGATGTTCATTGGGCACAAACCGTGCCAGATTACAGGGTTCATGCCCAATGAAGCACAGCCACACCAGTGACCAATCTGATTGGTGCCACCTAGCACGGGACCGATTAAAAACCCAGGATAGCAGCCTTTTTCCTTTTCTTCCCCAAGTCAAACCAAATCAAGAAAATCCTATGAAAATCTCCAACTCTTAGCCAAATTCACCCAAATTTTCTCCTAAACTCCTCTAATACACATTAGGATCAAAACCCATTTAATTCCCCATCCAAAAGCACCCAAATTTGATCTGAAATTGGAAAAAATCCAAAAAAACCCTTGATTTTTTCACAAAAAAACTCAAATTTCTAGGAAATATTGGGGCAGTTAGACATCCCATCGCATGGTCTAGGGGGAATTTTGCACATTCCCCGCAAATCAATTCATATATTTCACCGTCGTCCAATTCCACGTGGTATTTTGGCTGAACATTGGGATTAAACTTGATATCTTTGGATATTTTAGTTTTAGATTTTGATATCTTTATTGCACTGTTTTATTTCCATTGGTTTGGAAAGCGATTGGATTGTTGTTTAGGATTAGATCATTTTTTGGTGATTTTTTATATTTATTAACCTTTGCACTGTTTGGCTTGGTTTGGTTATGTTGGACTGCCTGTGTGGTTGCATTGTTGTTAGTATTATCTGTTATTTTTTCTTATTGAAATGGCGTCACGGAAGAGTGTGTCAATATTGTACATACTGATCACTCCCTTTACGGGGTTGCAAACCTCGGGAAGCCGCATCAGGACCGATGGGCGAATCTCCATAATAAGGTGCTTGCAGACTCGGTTTGCTAACCGAAAGACTCTGAAGAACTTGGCTTTGTATGAGCTGACCCAGTATCTTCTAGAGATGATAGGGATCCGCAAATTTTTGCGCAAGAGTGCTCCCATCTACAAGAGGTGGACGCTTAAGTTCCTTTCTCTAGTTGAAAGGGGAACGAGAGCTGATGGCGAAAAGGTCATCCATGTACATTTCGATGACAAGAGGAGGACTCTAACCTTTAGGAAGGTTGGTAAGTGCTTCGGATAGGACTACTACGACCAGGTTGCCGACCACAAGATACATTTGTTAGGGTTCATCTTGGATGGGTTCTGGTTCACTATCACAAGGAAACAGCTGGAGCTAAAGAGCAAGAGCTCCGACATAATTCACCTTGCACTAAGGTACGTGGCCCGGCTGACTGCAACAACCATCTTTTGCCACAATGAGGGTACCAAGTGTAGTCACGATGACTGCAGGTTGCTTTTGTCCATGGTTACTTGTACGAGTTGTTCCAATTTTGTTGAGGCATTCATCGATGAGTGTCGCAAGGTAACAAAGAGAAATTTTGGAACCATATCTATAGGAAGTAAATCTCAATATTCATAGCGTAACCATCTCGAAGATAACTTCACCAACACTTGGGGTGAACATACACCACTTGAACCGATTGAAAAGGAGAGTTGAACACAAGCCGATTGACATTTTTCATGAATGCCCTTATGAGGAAGGTTCAGAGATTATCATGAAGAGTCAACGAATTAGCCACTCCAGCGCCACCTCATTCTACTAGGCAAGTGGATCTCAATCGAGTGGTCAGCATATTTCACGGTAATGAAAGTTTAGATGAAGAATCAGTTCATTAATTTGAGAGGCGATCCCATAGGGGGGCTAGAAGATCAAAGATGCAACATTCTCATCATAGAAGGCATTCTCAAAATTTTCTAAGTTCAGGGCCCGATGAAAGTTTGGATTATGCCCGAGACATCAAGGGTTTAAAGTATGATATTCTTAGGTTATATGGTCAACACAATCTTGCAAGGTATCTATATTTGGATAGGCGGGAGGAGAACTTGTTTGAACTTAATAGTTATGTAGAGAAATAGAAGATCAAGGTAGTACAGTATTCTTTCACCCTATGCAGCAAAATGGTGGAAGAGTCGAGACAGATTGCTAGTAAAAGACCTACATCTGCCCAGGAGAGATGGAAGACCGAGCTTCTCTTACACCATGTTCCACCAACCTATTTGATGGAACAACATTCGCACCTCAGTAATATGAATCAAGGTGGTCAAATAGTTGATGAATACTGGCAGGATCTCAAGTTAGTGATGATAATAGTTAGCAGGAGAGACGCTGATGCCTATATGAAGAATTAGTTTATTGAAGGTTCAAGAGAAATCTCCAGGTACCGGTTAAACTTCAGCATATTTTTTTATGATATATTTATTTGTTAAATAAAGGTTGGTTGAGTCGACATTCAGGTCCCGAAGATAGTCAGAATTCAGCATAGGCAATCAAAGATGGGTCTCTGAATTCCGTAGCCCTAATTCAACCAGGGTGTAGAGGTTCAAACATGGGTGACCGTGAAAACCCTAATTTGATCAGAACGTATTAAATCCACTATTTGAACCCATTAATCGAAGAATGACTTCATTCAATCAACCACCTAACCAAACTCCAGGTAAATCGATTTCCACTTTGTCAAATAGAATTTCTTCTAACACTCTTGCTTGCTGTAAATGTAAGGAATGAGAACATGTCGCAATAGCTATCCTCATGCTCAAATTATGACTACCATGAAGAAGAGAGAAGATAATGAAAACTATGATGACATGCCTGCATTTTATGAAAGTGATGAAGAATGGGTAGATGAAGAAATCATCAGAGGTGATAGAGGTGAGCAAGGTCCTAAAACACAAGGTAACTTTGTGTCATTGAGACTCCTTAACTCTCAAAGTAGTTGAATCAAAGGTATAAAGGTCTAATAGTTTTCATACCCACTGCCTTGTGAAGGATAAGAATTGTTTGTTGATCATAGATGGTGGATCATGTGCCAATACTATATCTAGCATATTATTTAAATCATTGTCCTTGCCTGTTATGGTGCATCCATCTCCACATAAACTTATATGGTTAAATGGTTGTGGTGAACTTAGAGTTACTAGGAAATCCATGATTAACTTTACTATAGGAAAGTATCATGATTCAATTCTATATGATGTTATACCCATGGAAGCTAGTAACATTTTGTTGGGTAGACCTTGGCAGTTTGATAGAAAATCTATTCATGATGGCTACAATAACAAATTTTCTGTGATTAAGGATCGAGTCAGGTATACTTTTACACCACTTTCTCCAATGGAAGTCATTGAGGCCCTAAGGATATGAAATATGACAAGGAAAAGTTCATAGTTTCCACAGAAGTGGAAAAAATTGCTTCCCCCGAAGAAGATAGTAATTTTGAAAAAAAAACTATCAATTCTGACAGAAAGATAATGAAATTTGACATAAGACAGTCTAAAGTCGACAAAGACATGGGTGGGATAGGTATATAGCAGAAAGTTTCTGATAAGTCACCAAAAGTCCAGTTTTCACAACCTAGTAAATCGTTTTATGATGAGGCATGGACTGAATACTGAGTCTTGTAAGTTGTTTTATGCTTCTATTAGGGATGTGAATCATGCTTTGAATAATCATGTTTTTTTCTTATATTGCACTATAACGAGAGTTACTTTTCCAAAGAAGATATACTTATAAACGTACCTTCATAGTTGGCAGAAATGTTAAAGGAATTTGAAAATGTCTTTCTTGAAGAACTACCTCATAGTTTACCACCAGTACGAGGTATTAAATATCATATAGACTTGATATCGGTTTTAGTCATCACAAACCGCTCAGCTTATAAAGCAAACTTTGAGGAGACAAAGAAACTATAGAGGCAAATTGAAGGTCTACTTGAAAAAGGTTATGTGCGTGAAACTTTGAGTCTAGTGTTGTGCCAGTCATTTTAGCTACTAATAAAGATTAAACTTGGCATATATACATTAATTGATGTGTCATAAACAAGCTTACAATTAAATATCCCCATCATATACCTAGGTTAGATGATAGCTTGATGGTTTATTTGGTTCTGTGATTTATACTAAGATTTATTTAACTCATGGATATCATCAAATTCATGTAAAGGAAGGTGGTGAATGGAAGACTGCATTCAAAATGGAATTTGGTTTGTATGAATGGATAGTTGTGCCTTTTGGCTTGACTAATGCTCCTGGTACGTTTATGCGGTTGATAACTTATATTCTTAGGAGGTTATAGGTCGTTTTGTTGTTATTTACTTTGATGACATTTTGATCTACTCTAAATTAACTAATGAATATATTGAACATGTTAATATGGTTCTTATTGCACACCGTGAGTCTAGGTTATATGCTAATATCAAGAAGTGTACTTTTTGTGCTTCGAAAGTTGTTTTCCTTGGATTTATAGTATCTCGAGATGGCATCAAGGTGGATGAATCCAAGATCAACACCATTAATTCATGGTCGCCCCCCTACCAATGCAATCAGGATAGATCATTTCATGGTTTAGCTAGTTTTTATAGAAGGTGTTTACGTGATTTCTCATCTGTTGCTACGTCTTTAAGCGAACTAGTTTAAAAGGACATGAAATTTGTGTGGGGTGAAAGTCAATAGAATGTATTTTAGGAATTGAAAGTAAGATTATGTAATGCTCATGTTCTTGCCTTACCTTATTTGAACAGTACTTTCGAAATTCATTGTGTTACGTCTGTCATTAGTATAAGTGTTGTGCTTATGCAAGAGAATCGACCTATAGCTTACTTCAGTGAAAATCTAAAGGGGGCTGCTCTTAATTATCATGTATATGACAAGAAGTTTTATGCTATAGTTCGTGCTTTAGAGACATGGCAGCATTATTTGTTGCATAAAGAGTTTGTTATTTATGGTGATGATGAATCCTTAAAGTATCTGAGGAGTCAGTTGAAGTTGAATAGGTGCCATGCTTAGTGGTCAAGTTTTACTGAGACTTTTCCTTATGTACTCCATTATAAGAAAGGAAAACAGAATGTTGTTTTTATGCTTTGAGTCTCTTGACTGTAATTTACTTGGGTTTGCCTTCGTAAAAGAGCTGGTATTTCTACTGATCCTGATTTTATTTCTGTCTATGCTGCATGCGAACAAGGTTCTTATAATAGGTTTTATATACATGATGAATTCTTATTTCGTGATAAGAAACTTTATGTTCCACAATATTCTATTTGTGAACTTCTTGTTAAAGAAGCTCATTCGAGTGGTCTTATGGGTCATTTTGGTGCTTTGAAAACATATAGCTTGTTGAATTAGCATTTTTATTGGCCTAAGACGACACTACTTGTTAATAGGATATGTAGAACTTGTAATAATTGTTTGAAGGCTAAGTCTTCGACTAAACCTCATGGATTATATACTCCTTTATCAGTTCCTACACATCATTAGGTTATCCATAGACTTTGTTCTTGGATTACCTCGATCATAGTCAAGTAAGGATTCTATCTTTGTAGTGGTTGAAAGGTTTTCCAAGATTGCACATTTTATTCCTTGTAGGAAAACAGATGATACAAAACATGTGGCTGATCTCTTCTTAAATTAACTAGTTCGAATGCATGGCATACCTTCCAGTATAGAATCTGACCACGATGTTAAGTTCCTATCGTTCTTTTGGAATACTTTATGGAATAAGTAGGGAACGAAATTACTGTTTTCTACAGAAATTCATCCACAGACAGATGGGAAAACAAAAGTAACCAATCGTACATTGGGTAATTTATTGTGTGCAATGGTTCAAAAGAATATGAATTATTTTTAGGAAGCGTACATTCCCATAGAAAGTTTGCTTTTAATATAACTGATCATTCTACTACTTCTTTATCTCCATTTGAAGTTGTTTATGGTTTCCTACCTACTACTCCACTTGATCTAACTCCTTTGAAATTTAAACATGTTAGGAACCTTGATGGAGAAAAAGAGGTGATTTTTTAGATGGATGCACGAAAAAATTGGACAAAGGATTGAAAGGACAAATGCTCTGAATGTAGAGAAAGCAAACCATGGTAGAAAACTGGTGATTTTCAAACCAGGTGTTTAGGTCTGGTTACATCTTTGCAAAGAAAGGTTTCCTAATGCACAGAAGTCTAAGCTGAGTTCCCGTGGTGATGGTCCTTTCAAAGTCTTGAAACATGTGAACAACAATGCTTACAAGATCGAGTTACATGATGATTATGGTATTAGTTCTACATTCAATATTGTTTATTTGTCTCCTTAAACATTTGGTGATGATTCACTTTTGAGGACGAAACTTTCCGGCCGCGAAAGGAATGATATGAACCAGAAATTAGTCACCATTGATGAAATTATTGCACGATTGTATGAAACCTTCAAAGGTTATACCAGGCATCCCCTAAGTGATATGATTGGTCCTATGACTAGAGGCGGGAAGAAAATTAGGGATATAACATTAAATGCCTTAATCCAAGATATGTGGAACGAGTACGTGGTGCATGAAGAGAAAAGCCAAAAAAATTGGCTTGGAAGAACTTAACCATCATTTCGAAGAAAGTCTAAAAGCTTCTTTGAAGACTTTGTCAAAGATTTCATAATATTCTTTTTCTCACTGGGTTTTTTTAGTGAGGTTGTGTAATCTTCAAAGTGCTTCAAGTTTAGAGATTGTAACTCGTCATTAGGTTATTATTTTTGGCCATGTTGGTCATTTAGAATAGTATCATGCCTGAACTAATTAATCATGGAAGATTTGAAAAGATTGGATAAGGTGAGTTGGTAAGTTAGTTCAGTTAGTTAGCTTGGTTGAGAAGTTGGGTTCGACCATGCTAATTAAATTGCAGCCAAAATTAGTTAGTTGTTAGGATTAGATTAGAACATGTAATTGTAGTTGGTTTGTGTTAGAAGAACACAAATCTTATCTGAACTATGTTTCTGCAGAATCATTTATTCTTCATGCTTTGCCGATTTCCCCCTATAAAAAGGGAAGCATTGCCAATTTTTTACACACGATTATATACATAATATTTTCAGATTTTTGTGTTTTACTCTTACTTGCGAGCATCCTTTAAACTTGGAAGTTTAAATCTCTTCAAACGTGTGAGCTAAAGTTGCGGGATTAGTGATCAAGTTTGTGCAACTAGTGCTTAGTTTAATGGGAATTCTTTCTTTGTGTGTGTTAGAGAAATCAACGTTCTGTCTTATATCAGACGTTCATTTGTGTTGTTTTCGATTAAAAGGCAGTGCTACGAATCCTTTGGTATCGGGCGCTTATAAAATTACGCAATCCTGGATTTTCGTAACGAGATTCATATCATGGATGGCAGACTATCTATATGTGGAGAATGTCTAGAATGGTACTCACCTTTAAGTGAAATTTAGAGTTTGGTATCCTATTTTTAAAATTGTTCCAAAGGAATACCCACTTTTTCAGTAATATCTCCAAAAGGTACTTTTTAGTAAAAAGTGGGCACCATTTTGGAACAATTTTTATCCAAATTGGTACCTGTATTTTGCTAAAAAAGTACCATTTTGAGACATAAATGAAAAAGTGAGTACCTTTAAAGGACAAATTCAAAATTTGGATACCAAACTGTGAATTTTGATTAAAAGTGAGTATCATTTTAGACAATCTTTCTATTTATATGTATGTCTATAGTTTAATCAATTTTGTAAAAATTAGTGTCCGACCGATTAATTTTATAGCAGGGTGGTGAAAATCAACCGGAATCGCACTAATTTCATTCTTTTGGAAGCAGTCACGTGCTTGATAGTTCCAAAGTTTCAGGCCAAGGAAATCTTATTAAAAAAACATGTATTCTTTAAAGCAAAAGGATGCCCAGTAAATTCCCATACATTTTACTAAAAAAAATCAAAAGGATGCCCAGTAAATTCACATACATTTTACTTTTAAAAAAGTTACTCCCTCTGTCCCTGCTTATTTTGCAGTGAGAAAATTTTCAAGTGAAAATTTGAAAAGTGAAAAGGATATGAAAAGGCTTACTAGAAGTGAAATATTCTCACCTTTTTGTCAGTTTCAACGGTCCCGAAAAGTAGATACTATTCACAATTTGACTTGATTAATAATCCATTTAGGCTCTGATTTTTCCCTCCAGAGATTTAATTTTTGGCTCCAAATTTGAAAACTTGGAGCCAAATTTTAAAATTTAGTGCTTAACAGAAAAGTTCAAAATTTAGGACTTTACATCTTTAAAAGGAACATTCATTGCTCATCTCACCACAACATTAAAGACACTTTAAAAGCTCTTAGGCAAAAAAATGGCCAGCTCAAAAAGTTGGCCCTAATATCCCAGGGTCCCTTCTTCTTTTTCTTCTTCATTGAGCTTGGTCGGACATGCTGTGATGATTGTACGGAATTTGACCGACGAAGAAAGGCATCAACTAGCCGTTTTTCTTCTCCAGCATACTGATGGAGGGAAAATCTGCAGGGGCAAAAGGGAAGAGGCGGTAGCCAGATGGGGATATCCCTTCGAACTGTGAGCCTAATCTGAGCAAGGGTGGAGGAGCAGCTGTCGAATAGAGAAGATGTGAATGCAAGGTCCCGACGTCATGGTCGAGTAGCAGCAAATAAGAAGCCCATCGACCTTGAAGCTCTAATGACCTTGCCATTGCGCGATATGCGAACCTGCTGGAGTACAACTGTTGGACTACATGTAAGCAAGAGCACCATACAAAGGGTTCTGACAAGTAAAATAATCAAGAGCCACACAAACGTTGTTCATCCATGGCTAGCTGTGGAATGCAAAACACAAAGACTGGAATGGTGTCTTAGTCATATCCCATATCCAATGCAACATGCATTTCAAAGACATGCATAACATAATCAATATCGACGAGAAATGGTTATATCTAACCGAGGCAAAAACCTTGTACTTACTGGTCCCTACAGAGCAAGAACCATATAGAGCAACACAAAACAAGCATTATATTTCTAAGTTAATGTTTCTATATGTTGTTTGTCGCCCTTTTTAGACCATGAGGGGTATGTTTT
This sequence comes from Rubia tinctorum, assembly GCA_032355605.1. Taxonomy (NCBI): domain Eukaryota; kingdom Viridiplantae; phylum Streptophyta; class Magnoliopsida; order Gentianales; family Rubiaceae; genus Rubia; species Rubia tinctorum. Next base: position 3,544 of record JAULKM010026047.1, on the reverse strand, counting down.
ATTTGATGGTAAAGTAGGGGTGTTCCCATATGTTGAATATAAGGCAGCCAAGAACAACAACATAAATAGGCCAAGAGGAACCATGGTTCTTACTCTTGTAGAATCCATAAACCAAGAATGCATTAGGAAGAAGCTGATAAATGAACTGATTCCAGCCATCAAATCTAGAACGCAAACATATCTCAAAAGAACAATTGTTATTGCCTTACGCAACTGTCCATTTTTTGAATGACTCGTCTTCCTGGCTGTAATTTCCTGCAAGTACAAGGACATAAAACGATGGTTAGAAATTGAGCAAGCCATAGAAATTGTAAAAAAAAATTATTGAAGGAAACGGAATGAGAAATGTGTAGGTACAACTTGTAAATCAAATCACTCGTCCTTTGGGGAAGACGGTTCAGAGCGAATTTTGGACTTTGCATCAGCAGCTGCGAACTCCGCTAGTATTTCGCGGAGTAAAACACCTTATTCATAGTTATCACAAATGCTCCATTTTGGTTTCTCTTTACTACGTACATAAGTAGACCAGTTTTTCGGATAACAACAGGCACCGAAATCTTAGAACCCGGGCTCACTCCACTTAATGTTGTGATAATCTATCATTGGGAAATACTGCGAGGACTCAAGTGCAGGTGACTGGTGCTGACACTGAGTTTCAAGTGGTATTGGTTCAACATTGACTTGCTCAGGACCCTCACCAGTCCAAAAATTAGTAATATCATACCAGGGATCAAAGTCGATTGGACTAAAGTGAGTAGCTATTGGTATTTCTGAGCAATTAAATGAATCTGGTGTAACAATGTCATTCAGCTCATCTGAACAGGCATGCACTTGGGAGTCATAAACTTCGGCACAAGCAGGTTGTGGAGACTGTGATGATGCACCAAGTATGCCCGTCGAGGGTAGGCTTTATGATGTAATTTCTTGTCCAACCTTAACCCCCTCATCGGTGTCCATGGGTGTACAAATCACAAATAGGGAAGTTGTGATTTCTCACAAATAACTCCAACAAACAGTACCAATATGTTTCCCAACAGATACCACGAAATAAAATCACAACCACATCAAACAACCAGCATAAACCCTGAAACCCATATTCCCAAACCTAAATCAGAAACATATCCAACAACCAAACAAATGGACCTCACAAGTCCAGACAAAAAATATAAATTAAATCCAAACATGACCACTCAGCATTTCATTTTTCTTTTCAAAATAATAAAACACTACAGATGAATACTCAAAAATACAACAAACCCGGATCTAAAAGGTTATCAACATCCAAATCATTTCAGAACTCAACATATTATTAGAAATCCACACATTCAGAACATTTACAGATGAATACTGAAACATACAACAAACCCGAATCTAAAAGGTTAGAACATCCAAATCATTTCAGAACTCAACATATTATTTGAAATATAAATATTCAGAACATTTACCATTCAATAAGATCCATTCATAACATTTACGAATAAAAGCTCATAAAATTGGAAGATTCATAACAGCAGAGAAAGAGCACAAACAGATAATTAAACACGGAGATTTAAACACCAACCCAAACACAGAGAATTATAACTAAAGCAAAACGGACTACAGCGAATCAAAACACATGTCAGCAATGTGTTGACTCAGTTAAAACGTCGCCAAACATTGACAAAGAATAGATCGGCAAAACAAACCGGTGGAAAAGAAACGTAACGACATAAAACCAAACGACATCAAACCAGTTAAAACCGAACAACATAAACCTGAAAGGCGAATTTGGAAAGCCGATCTGTAAAATAAAGAAAACCCAGACCTAAAAGCCCTAAAAAGGAAATACTCCGGCAAGCTACGAAAACGAAAAAGGAAATCGGCGTAAAGCCCTAAACGGGAACAAGATTTTTCCGGTTTCCTTAACCCATCCGTAATCCGTAGACCGGGACCATATAATTGAACAACATACAACTATTTTCTATAAAACGGTCCAGAAGCCATAAAACGAAAACCATTGAAATCGAAAAGCATAAAAATGAAACGGGAAAACAAAAGCGAGAGATTACCAGGATGTTACTACCACTAGAGGTTTCAAAAATAAAGTTGGTGGAGGCTAGGGTTTCAAAGGAAAACAAGAGGAAGAGGAGAGAGAGATGAGAGGAAGATGAATGATTGTGTGAAGAATAAGAACGGAGAAGGGAGTAATGTTCCGGTGATTCTGGAGTACTGATAAGGGAGCGTTGGTGGGTGGAGCATGCAATTTTATTACGTCTTGAAAGACAGGATTGATTAAAGCTACACAACTTTAATCATTTGAACACGGGTTGGCTTAATATTGAAGCCACCTCAAATCCAGCCCACTAAACACGTCCAAAATCAGGTTTAATTATGTGTAACATTCTGGAAAATGAAGGGCACTCATGTCCTTACATGGCTGGCCAATGGACCATTTTTATTAAGTTCTAAATGGGTGCACTTTGTGGTGGGACAACTTAAAATGAAAAGTGAGTAATTTAAGTTGGGACGGGAGGAGTTTTGGTGATGAGTTAACTGTTAGCTACCACTAGGTGTATTTAGATAGACTTATAAGTGTTTTACCTATAAATTTAACAACTGCTAGTGTCCGGTAAATTGCTAAAAAAAATTACTCATTTAGAAGCAAGATATGAAAGAATGATTAGTTTTACATGTGTCAAGAATCATTTGCGTCCCATACATTGTTTTCTTTTTCCTCTTCTGCATACGGCACAAGTCACGTGTGAATATTCCAGCAACCTAACTGAAACAACAAATCAATTCCTTATCTACTAATAATAAATCCTCTGCCAAAAGATATGCCACCGGGCATTTCATGTCACCTACCTGTTACCTGTACTTGGTACAGATTCATGAACTCAAAAGTCAGTCAGGTTTCGATGGTGGGTCGGGTTTTGATGGGTTTAAGCTTAACTCCAAGACTCTCGGATGACAGCAGCTCAGGAGCTATGCACCAATGTCGGGAAGGGTCTTTGGTGAGCTGTGATGATCCATTGCTTTCAGAAGATGCAAATGCGGTGTTGCTTTGGAACCCAAGACCCATCAGAAAGAACTCGATAGGGACAATCAGTGCGTAGGGGAGTTCCTCCGTGACTAAAGAGCCGCATGATTCGACCTGCACAAGTAGTATTTGCACAAGTATGTCACTGGCATTGCCATTATTTAACTATAGCAAGCCATGCGAAGCTAGCCTTATATACATTGAAGACAATGCAGGCTCTTTGAGGAAACTGTGCTAAAAAAGAAATCAATTTCCGAGTACCAACACAATCTGCAGAGTGTCTGGTTTTATTATCCAAATTTGAACTAGCCTTTAAGATTTTGTTCTTTATCTGTTCTAAGGTAAAATCTATTTGCAGTTAAGAGAAATAAAATGTCTAAAACAACTTGTCGTATTCCATCGATAAAAAAAGAGCCAAGAGTGGTTCCAAAACTCTATTCAGTAGCACTAGGCTTTATACGAGGATTTAACTTCAACCTAAGAAACATCTGTCTACATGTAGTCCTTGTAGACAAAGCTCTCCCC
>JAULKM010026038.1:0-13915 GCA_032355605.1 Rubia tinctorum | reverse complement strand
TCGAAATTAAATAAAACTATAATTTTAATATGAACACGTTTTTTAGTTGAAAATTCATATTATTTTTAGTTGAAAATCATTACGGGTTACCTATGTAGCCACACGCGGATTACACGCGATACACGTGGATTACACGCGCCACACGTGGTGTAGTTTCACGTGGATTACACGCGCCACACACGGATTATACATAGTGTGGACGAGTTGTTTTTTGGACAAAAACATTAATAACATTCAGTGTGCGCATTACACAAACGCGCACTGTACCATTTTAAAAAAATCCAGCTTTAGTGAGCGCATTACACAAACGCGCACTATACCATTTTTCAAAAAAAATAATAATCCAACTTTAGTGTGCGCATTACACAAACGCGCACTATACCATTTTTCAAATAAAAAAAATCCAGCTTTAGTGCGCATTTTGAAAACGCACACTCCCCATTCTGCATCCATCCCTCATTTCAGCCCTATTCAGCATCCGATTGGGGGGCAAATCACCCCCCAAAAATAAATCACTCATGCTAATCTATCATCGTCTGTTGCATTGTCCTCAGGCACTTGTTACCCTATTGCTGATTATGTTTCATGTGATAATTTTTTGAATTCACATTCTAGATTTTTACCTGTAGTTACAGATGCTGGCGATCCAGTTACTTATACTGATGCTTCTCTCCATTCTCATTTTCATGCTTCCATGTCCGACAAGATTGACGCACTCGAGCGGAATAATACATGGGTTCTTGCTCATCTTCCGTCTGGTAAAATGGCCATTGGATGCAAGTGGATGTATCTGACCAAGTTCAAGTCTGATGGTTCTAATGAGTGCTACAAGGCTCGTTTGGTTGTTCTTGGCAATCGTCAGATTGAGGGTACTAACTTTACTGAGATATTTTCTCATGTTTCCAAGATAAGTTCGGTTCTTCTTTTCTTGGCTATTGCTGCTATTTGTGGATGAGATTTGCATCAGATGGATGTTCACATTATCCATGGTGATCTTTAGGAGGAGGTGTACATGCGGCCACCTCTAAGTTATACATTACCGGCGCCTGGTTTGGTTTGCAAACTTTGCAAATTTCTTTATGGTCTTCGGCAAGTTCCACGAAATTGGTTTTGCAAAGCTTGCTACCGCTCTTCCTCTCTTTGGTTTTGTTCAAAGTAAGGAGAAAAACTCTTTGTTTTCTTATCTCTGATATGGTAGGTCTCTTCATGTTCTAGTTTATATTGATGATCATATTATTGTTGATTCATCTCCTGAGGTGATGATTAAATTCAAGAAATATTTTTGCTCTTGTTTTCATATGAAGGATCTTGGTGCTCTAAAATATTTCTTGGGTATTGAGATAGCTCATCACCCCGATGACATGTTTCTGTCTTAGCGGAAATATGTCTTGGATATTTTGTCATATACTGGGTTATTTGCGGCAAAACCTACTGACTTTCCAATGGAACAACAACACAACTTGGCGAAAGATGATGGTCCATTTTTTGATGATTCGGCACAGTACAAGCATCTGGTTGGGAAGCTCATTTATATTACCATCACTCGTCCTAAGCTTAGCAACTCAATTCATACCTTGGCTTAGTTTATGGAGAAACCGCAGTTGGCACATTGGCAGGCTGCACTGCATATTTTACACTATCTTAAAAGTCATTCTGATTAAGGGTTATTTCTGTCAGATTAGAGTTCGCTTCAGCTTACGACAGTCTATGATTATAATTGGGATTCTTGTCCCATTACTAGGAGATCTTTGATTGGTTATTTTGTGATGATTGGTGAATCTCCAATTTCTTAGAAAATGAAGAAACAACCGATTGTTTCGTTCTTCTGCTAAAACAGAGTATAGGGTTGTGGCAGTTGCTTGTTGTGAGTTGTTGTAGCCCAAGTCTTTTCTCCGTTCATTAGGTGTTGCTTATCCTACTACGATGCATTTATATTGTTATAGTCAAGCAGCTCTTCATATTGCAGTCAATCCAGTGTTTCATGAGGGAACGAAACATATTGAGATTGACTGTCATTTTGTTCGTCATTTGGTTCAATCTGGTGATGTGGTTACTTGTCATATTGGTACTTCCAGTCAGCCAGTAGATTTGTTTACGAAGGCACTTGGTCAACAGTCATTTAGACTTTACTTGGCAAGTTGGGCATTCGGGATCCTCATGCTCAAACTTGAGGAGGAGTGTAGGAGTTATTTTATGAATATTCTTGTATATATTGTAGCCTTAGATAGAACCCTTTTCCATTTGTAATTGTGTATATGATGCGTATATATAGGCCTCTTTTATCATTAATAAAATCACACGTTCACATTTTACAACATATAAAAAAAATTGTCGAGTTTTTACTAATTCATGATTTGAACCATCAAACCTGAAAAATAATGCACTACAACAAACTAAGCCTAATGTAACACTTTCCTTGCAACACTTATTAAAAATATTACAATGACTTATAGAGTGTAACTTAAACCTTTCAAAAGTGTTATATAAATACTGAAAAGTGTTACCTAAATTTTAAAAAGTGTTACATTAGATCAAATGCAACATCACCTAAAGTAATACTTCTAAAAGTGTTGCAATAGGTTCAACTTAGTGTTATTGGCACCTAAAGTAACACTTTTACAAGTACCTTAGGTTATGTTGCATTAGATCTAACGTAATACTTTTTAAATTTTAGGTAACACTTTTCAATATTTATGTAGCATTTTTTAAAGATTTAAGTAACACTTTATAATCTATTATATCATTTTTAATCAGTGTTATAAGGAAAGTGTTACATTAACTCTAATTTATATTAGTGATGTAACTTGAAAAGTTGATTTCTTAAACTATAATTTTACCACTTTCCCATGCGTTCAAAAACCACAAACACACATTAATTTTTAGAAAATTATAGAGAAGATTAGCATAAATATTATAATCTATTTATATATATAGTATATAAGACAAGGAAGCAGAGGTAGAGAAGACTACAAACCCTAGCGTAGGATGGGCCTATTAAAGGCGGTTCTATTGGAAATACAAAGACACTTTCTAAGTTCCTTGGTTGGTTCCGCATTTAATCAATCTCAAAAGAAGGTGGTTCCGAGAACCGCCTTTAAACATCGACAAAGAAGGCGGTTAAAACCGCCTTTAATTGAAGCTGGGAACCACCTTTAATTGAAGCTGGGAACTGCCTTTAAAACATTTCTGAAATTGAAAATGTTGTTCCTCCAGTCGTACCTCACAGAAGTTTCTGATGTCGTAAACATATTAGTTTGCAAATTTGAAAATTATAAATAGCCATGTTTTATGTCTTTGTTAATTGAAATTTAGTTTTCGGATTCGTACATTTCTAGTCTGAATCGGGAAATTTTTGGATGACCATTTTCCTACATGAAATCATTCCGAACTCAGAAACCTAATCGGGTCGCATCTTTCTGAGTTCGTAAAACCTATTCTGGCCAATGGTATATGAAAATAGAAGAGATGAAATCACTTTCCTGGTTCAAAATTTCAATCAGATGTTGTGGTAAAATTTTACATCATTGTTATCCAAAACCTGCCTTGATCCATAGCCATAATTTGAAAACAATACACGATAGTATGTTTCAGCTAAACAAAAATCTATAGATAATGCTAATCAAGAAATAATCTATAGATAGGAATAGAATTCACTAAAAATCTATTCTGACATTTGTACGGTTCAATGTTTATCTAACTTGAGTGTCCCTGCTAATATTGGGATTCCCCAGTGCTGCTGACCGATCGAGAATTAGATGCTTGGCCAATGAATTCCGCGCACTATTGATATCATCTTGCGAGTAGGATTTCCAATCTTTTTTTTTGAAAATATGTAAATAACATTATTGTATTAAATATTTTGCAGAGGGTAGTTTGAAGTATTACCAAGAACCATTGTACACTTACTTTTTCAAGTTCAAGTACATCTTCTAGGACTGTGTCTATGCACTCGGTCACATATAATATGGCGTAATAGCCGCACTCCAAAGTTTGAGAGTGTTTCTTATACTACATGAATGACAACATATATTATTAAGACTATTGCACCAAATATGTAAATTATATTTGAAATTAACATACTTGTAGGTTATCTTGATTTCTACCACTTGAAATGAAGAATTTGGTTCCTAACTATTTTCCTTCATTGAAGATTCCAAAATCTCAACGAATGCATCGGACGGTTGGAAGTGAAGGGGGATCCATCCAATACACTCGTTTCATTTCTGGGACTATCAATATTAACCTCAAATGTTCACTGAATAAGCAAATTTTACTGGTAGTAGCAATATGCGGAAACGATGTTTGTGAACAAAATGAACATTGCAAATAACCACTCTATATATGGCACAATGAAAATCCTCTTATCCTTACACCCTAGGCATTTTTTAAGGCAGTCGATCCTCTCTTGTTTTGTACAACAAATTTCTTACATCATGACCGGACACATGTATCTTATTCATCCCTTCTTTTGATTACTGGTAAAAAAACATGTGCCTGGATAATTTTGTAATATGTATTATATGTAATAAGTGCCGGCGTTATTGAAATTGAAGTTAGAAATAAAAATAAGAAAAAACATTCACAAGTTGTAGATCGAGATCATCGCTTGATTAACTTTCTCACATCTCCATATATCTTCAAAATCGCTCCATAAGTCTATGATTTCTCGTTTGCATCCGAATACACATTCATTTCCCAAGAATGTGTATGTTGAGTTTCGATCATGGGGTTGTAGCATGTCATAAAGGACACGAATAAAGCCAGGTATGTCTCGAGGGATTTACGCTCTTTCCAATGGAGGTCTAACCCTAGTTGGTGTTGTTGGCACCATCTTGGGAATCGATTTCACCTGTTTTGGTGTTGTCTTCACAGGGTTTGGTGATGGAGGTCTTGTTTCCTTCAAATGTCGATCCTTGATAGGATCGGCGTATATAAGTCTACGGGGCCAAGTAAGGAACATTCACCGGGCAGGACCAACATTCTTGTATTCTCCATCCGGTACTAGCAAATGGGCGCCCATCACCAAAGGTTTCTCCAAGGAAACCCTTGAAAGACCTCCCACAATTGGTATGGAGTGATGATGTTTCATGAACTCATGCAAAACTCCACTGCCTACATGTAGTGGTCTGCCGTCAATGTCTTGATCAATATATAATACCCACAAACATGATCTCTAAAACACAGGCAAAATAACTATTAAATATTGAAATTAATTTAAACAGACATAATTAAGAGAAGGATGATTCCGACCTTTTTTCAATTGCAAGAATGGTATCGTTAGGGTCGTCTGGTTTGAACAGTTGCCTATCGATTATTGATTTTGGAACAATTTCCTTGTGATTGACCTCATTATCACCGAGAGAGTGTCATCAACCCCGACATGGTAGAGTCCAATCGGGCCTCAAGTCCTCTAAATTTTTTGGTAGAACTAGCCCGGTATGTTGGACCAACCTCCGAATCAAAATATCTTGTTGCTCAATGTGTTTGTCTTGGAGTTGGGCCCTTTTTTTTGCAATGTATGGACTCTCGAGGGTTTCGCTCCATCGTAGGGTCGTACGATTCTGAAAGCTTTCTGTTGGGTCAAGAAACTACCCATGCCTCTAACACGGCCCGGGTAGTCGGATTTTCCCGTGGCCTCACAAAGGATGTCGTGTTTATCCCTTAGAATGAAATGCCCTTGCAATTGGTCATTCTTCAATTTTTCCTCAGTAGAAACATAAATGGGAAAATTTTAGTTTTTTCGATATACCCTTAATATAGTTAAAATGAATAGTATAATCACTTACAAAATTTACGTACCACTTTTTCTGCAATTTGTTTCTCTTCATCCTTGTCATATGCACCATGTTTGTTTTGTCGACCTTTGAGAAATAAATCACACCTCTCAATGTCAGACACCCTGATGGGTTGCCCAAAAGCCCTTGCTTCATCTTCCGTCATCCCACCCATTTTTGCAATTTGCACATCTTTTTCTAGACGCTCTTTCACTATCTCGATAACCGTCCATAACCCTCACTACTCAATTGGTGAGAAATTTTATTCTCCCCGGCAATGCTTTGTTTTTCTTCCTTGTACCCTAAGTTGGATGTTAGTTTCAGATTATCACTATAGACATTTTAATCTTATTAATAACACTAATAATATGAAGTTTGCTCACTACAATATTCTCCAATGCACTTCTCTTGTGAATCTCCCAGCTCTCCGGTTGAATGTGCGTATGTGTTACCCATGGTATCGCTAAATATGTAGTCTCTGGACAAAGTGTACTTATCTTCACGCCAACTCTTGGATATCATGAACATAGCCTTCTTTTGCAAAGCACCCACATCTTCTGCTTTAATTTGAAAGACCTCTGTGAGGATTATGCAACACAAGGATATGAGGTTGGGTTTACACGTAAAGGAAAATCGTAGATGAAAAATCAAGGAAAAAAGATTCACTAAAGCTACCTTGCATTCCATCCACAAGATGTCCTTGTAATCTTTTTGGACATCATGTCGAGAATCGTAGCAGATGTCTAATCTTGTTCTACCAACCTTAGCCACCTAACTCGATCATTTGGCATGTTGCTCCGACACACAATTGCCTAACTTGTCAAAAATCAACGATGTTAACTCTTTCCTATCCATTCTACGCTCTTAGGCTTTACGATGAGTTTGTTGTTTTCCTACATCTCCTGTACCGTGATCTTCATCCCATGTCGGCTCCGCTGTTGAGGGATTGACATTTTCAGACTGTGACACATCTTCACGAGTCTATTTCCTTGTTGCCATTTTGAGTGCTACGTTTACAAAGATACCAACAAATAACTTAACCTCGGACACTAATTAGTTAGTAATATTTAAAGAAATGGCATAATATGTAATAAGATATGTTGGACAAAACTCTCGCCAATGAACATATAAAATAGCATTTTAGCACTAGCACTTATGCACACTTATAAACAACTTATATTTAATAACAAACCCCACTTAAATCATAACTCAAACGAATCACAAAATACAAACCCTAGAAGGCATGAACCAAAAAATATATGAATTTGCTCATTTATTCAAACCCTAGCTACACATGTAAGAGTATATTTATCTTTTTGATCAATCAAAAGGTACAAAATACTCCATCATCGCACTTACCTTCATATGATACAAAAATGTTGTGAAAATTAAAAATGTAAGTGAGAAATTGGAGTAGAAGAGAACTAGGATGGAAGACGTACCTCAAATCATAAAAAGTCTTACATGGAAGAGTGGTGATGAAATGGAATTATAGGTTTGGTTTAGGGTTCTTTTTTGGAGGGGGAGAAGTGGGAAAGGCAAGTGTTTCAAATGGGGAGTAAATGCCCAATTGAAACCCATTGTGGCTATTTTTCCCTAACCATAAGGGTTTCCGAACCCATAAAGAGACAAGATATATGTTTTTGGACTAAAAAATTAATCGTTTCTTTCAAACTATAGTCAAGATCGGTTTCCAAGTTCGAAAACCTTTCCCAGGTTTTTTTTTAAAAAAAACAACTGGTGGATGTTTAACAAAACCCCCAAACACATTCAAAACACCATCTTCCAAACCCTTAATTCCCAATTTCCAAAACCCAGAAACACCTCCCAAATCTTGATAATGATTCGTAAGAGCTCGGGTCCAAGGTCAAAGGCTAGCGATCGGAGTCATCGCTCTATCACGGAGATTGACGAATCTAGAAAATTCTTTAATGAAACCACCGAACAAAGGTATGTTGATTTTTTGTAGAGAAAAGTTATCAATTATGAGGCTATATTAGCGTCGGACGTTGAAAGTTTAGGACTCGAGTATTTGCTAGCACATTTCAAAAGCCAACATTTAGATAAACTATTGTGTATGAATGAGCCCTTTCACATTGATGAAGTGATACAATTTTATGCAAATTTGGGCCAAAGTAGCAATAATTGAGATGTAACTAGGGTCAATGGGAAAGACGTATCTGTGACTATGTATACAATAGACGCTTCCCTAGGTTGCGCCTACAATTCCCTCGAGAAATTAAGGCCTAATGACCCCAATGGTTCACTTGATATTTATCACACACATTTTTGGCAGGGTGTAAGCGACGCTAATCCTATTTGTCCCGTTGCTATGACCAAAAAATATTTTAAGAGATCAGGATCTAGTGCGGGGAAGGTGGATAGTTTTGATATTGGTGTGTTGACCATAGAGCAAAATCTCGTCTATGAATCAATATGCCTTAATGTTTTCCCAACAGGTGGACATACTTGTGATCCGACTATTGCGAACCTCATATTTTGTACTACATCATGGAGGGTAGAAAGATAAACCCCGACTTTGCTATCATCTCGTTCTTGTTGAAGGCAGCGCAGACAAAGAAGAAATATATTCCCTATGGTGGTTTGATAACCGCCATGCTGAAGAAGGCATGCATAATTTTGAAGGATAAAGCTATATGGATTGAATACTATGAAAAGAATTGGTTCCAACACAAAGGGCTCGAACAAGACTTTAGCTGCAAGAGGTGCTTCCGTACATTACCTAGTCAAGAGGATAAGATTGTGAAGAGGGATTGTGAAGCGGAAGAAGGAATGGTCAAGTCATCCAGCTCCGGTAAGAGATAAATATTTTAATTTATAGACGTTAATTAAGTAAGATATAAAAGTTAACAATTTAATATTGAATGATAGGTACAAGCAGCGGTTGGAAGGCTCGGTTGAGCAAGTAATTGACTGCATGTGTACAAACATGTCAGATATGCAAGATATACTGACCCGCGCTCATTCCCAGCATTTCGCGTTCAAGGAAGCCGAAGGCCTTTATTTGGAGTTAAGAGAAAATGAAGAACCTCCTAACTTTGAGCCGGTCTTCTTGGAGAGTGAAAATGATGATAGTGGTGATCGTGGTCATGGCATTGGTAACAGGAATGTTGGTCAAGGCGTTGAAAAACATATTGTTGGCCAAGATGAAGGGGGAAGAATCTAGCAATGATAGAATGCTAGCGTAGTAGAATTTGGGAAATAAATGGATGTCTTGTTGTTGCTGGATATTTTGATTTTGCATCTAGTTTTTCGTTTATTTTCACATTTCGGATGTTGGAAATCTTGAAGATGTTTGAAGTCTATTTTAACATCAACTTATTGGAAGTCTTGATAATGCGGACATTTTTTTTCTTCACTAAGCTAAGGATGTTGAATTGTCATTTTTTTAATGTTACTTTGATGAATGTAGTCAGTAATTCGAAAGGTTTTCTTATTAGTTAATTTCATGCTGAAGTATGAAATTGACCTAAACATAAGACTCTTTCCGAGCTCGGAAAACTTTCTTGCCTTTGCTTTGTATGGATAAGATATCTTTCCGATCTCGGAAAGATGTTATTGGTTTTGTACCAAAAGGTATTAAGCATTTTCCGATTTCGAGCTCGGAAACAATATAGTGGTTTTGTAACAAAAGGAACTATGCCGTTTTTGAGCTCGGAATTTCATTTTCCAAGCTCGTGAGCTTATTCTAGAAATTTTTAAGCGCGCTTTTTTTCCAAAGAAAATGTTTCCAGACTCGAAAACATTTCTTGACTCGGACGAGAAGAGCCGAATATGTATTTTGAACTCGAGAAGTTGAAAGACTTCAGTAAAAAAAATATTTCCATCTAAAATGTACAGACCCTACTTGTTTACGAACTCTCTAAACTCTCCCAGCTAACACTTGATATCATATAACTTACCACTTATGTTTCCTTTTCTTGATCACCACTTTCTTTTACTTCCACTTCCTTCGTGTGATCCTCCCCTTACCGTCTATCCAGATTTCTTCATCGTGGTCACTATGGCCTATGAAACTGTGAAGACTACGATCATCCTCCTTGAGTAGCACGACTTCTTCAGATCCACAACTTGTTGTAGGGCATCCGAAACCAATTATTTTCTCTAAATCATTTTCTTCAAAAAAAAATGCACGTTTCCCTTCGACAACAATCCCACCTAGGATCAACAGGATCCCTGACATAGAAAACCTGGTGCACTTGAGACGCCAATATAAAGAGGTCGTTCTTCCATCCAACCCGACTTCTATCAATAAGGGTGAAGCCCAAATCCTCAAGCGTTGCCCATTGTTAATATTGACGCACTAACATTTAAACACCAGGATACACATACTGATATAGTCAAGCTTCCAAATTTTAGAAATTGTGCCAAAGTAGCACAGACATACTGCGGATTGTCATCACTCTAACTTCCAACGTGCAATGCTTCGAAGACAAGGGACACTCCACTAGTTTGAGTGACACTCTTATCATCCATTGATTTCATGGCAAACGTAAACCAATTAATGTCATAGCCGACATATGAAAGAACGGTCCCTACTAGTTTACAAGCCAACCATTTAACCTTTGATGAATGTTAGTCGACATCAACATATTCCCGCAACCACGACGCAAATGTCCTGGTATGCAATTAGAGGACCTGAGCCTCATTGAAATTAGGGAGGCCCACTCGTATAGCATTCACATGAATCTCTATGTATGGAACTACATTCTTCTGATTGCGCACGACGTAAAGATGGGCAGGTGATAAATCTTCCACACTCGGATAAAATAGTTTCCCATGTCTCACCCCTACACCTTCTAACCTCCCTTTGCGTCTACCGATTGGAACACCTACTGATTTAACTTCCTTCATATAACCAGTGCAAAACTCAATGGACTCTTCTGTCACGTATCGCTGCACAATGCTAGCATCTGGCCTATACTGATTTTTCACAAAGTTCTTGAAGATTTTCATGTACCTCTCAACCAGGTACGTACATCTGAAAAAAAACAAACCACATAGCTTTATCTCCCTCACCAACTAGACAATCAAGTGGACCATAATATCAAAAAATGATGGAGAGAAATACATTTCTATACGGCACGAAACTTCAATAATCATTACTTGAAACTTATCCAACTTCGATACGCTAATACTTTTGCGACAAATGGATTTGGAAAAAAATAGAGCTTCATGATGCAGGATCTTACATGAGAGGGCAATGTAGATCGAATGACAATGTCGTTCGATTCCTGCATTAGGTTGTGACAATCGTATGAATTCAAGCCACCTATTTTCAACTCCTCGACTAACACACAACTGTAAATGTTGGATGAGTATGCACTGGGCACTTTCACACTACTAAGGGTCTCACAAAAAGATTTATTCTCCAATTACGCCATTGGATTGCAAATAGGGGCCAAATAACATTCATCACTGGTAGTCACTAGCCATAGATTCTTGCGAATACCCAACTCAACCAAATCTAGCCTAGCCTTCAATCAGTCTTTTGTCTTCCCGGGGGTATTTAACAACGTCCTAACTAGAGAATCACAAAAGTTCTTCTCAATGTGCATAACGTCAAGAGATTATTTAACATCCAAATGCTCCTAATAAGGTAGGTTAAAAAAGATGGACCAGTTCTTCCAACTACCTTCAACGACAGCTATTCTTTTCTTCTTGCCAACATCATTGGGCAAATTCTTAAAACTTTCATAAATCTGTGTACCTGACCGTGGCACCGGTGCGACTCGTTCCTCCACTTTCCCATTGAACCATTTTTTCGCAAATTGCCATGGATGCCCCTCGGGAAGAAATCACTTGTGCCCCTGATAAACGGTCTTACAACCGTGTTTCAATTGACAAAAAAATAGTGTCCGTCTAACAAACTAGACAAGCTAAGTGATCTTTCATAGAATATCCAGACAAATTCACATATGCAAGAAAATCATTAATTGTGCAAAATAGCAACGCTTTTAGAGTGAAGAAATCTTCACCCAAACCACCATACACTCGAACACCATCATTAAACAAAGTCAATAATTTCTCCACTATAAGAGCAAGATACACATCAATATTATCACCCGATTGTTTCGTACCTAACATCATCAAAGACAACAGCACATACATACATTTCACGGTCAACCAAGAAGGAAGGTCGTATATAACCAACATTATAGGCCAAGAGCTATGTGTGCTACTCATATTGCCAAAAGGATTAATATCGTCTGTACACAATCCTAACCTCAAATGCTGAGACTCATTCCCAAACTTGGGGTATAGAGTATCGACTTTCTTCCATTGCTCCTGGTCTGAAGTGTGTCTTATCACATCATCCGCTGGTCAAACCCTTTCTGCATGCTAACGCAACAACTTTGCATCTTTCTTACACGGAAAAAGCTTCTTAAAGCGAGGAATGATCGAGAGGTACCATAAGACTTTTGCAGGCGTCTTCTTCTTTGATTTCAATGGAACTTTTGCACCCACCTCAATCGTACATCTCTTCAACTTGTACTGAGCCTCGTCGCATACCCGACAAGATTGTCGATCTTTGTCTACTTCCCCCTATACAACATACAATCGTTTGGGCATGCATGGGTTTTTTCCAATTCCAATCCCATTGGGCAGAGTATTTTTTTGGCGGCATACAACCTATCGAGCATTAAATTATCCTCGGGAAGCAAATCCCTAAACAACTCTAGAGTATCAGTCATCGATTTATTTGTCCATCCAAATTTTGCCTTCAGGTTCATTATCCGCAGAGTCACATCCAAGACCGAGTTCTTCGACCCATGGTACAAAGGTGTCCCTTTATCTTCAATCAAAGCTTCTAACTACTCTAGTTTACCTTTGAAATCCCTTGCAATGTCTTCCACCATTTCATCAAACTCAACGTTGTCATCTAATTTATCACCCACCATCGTTTCTTCTAATTCATTCGAATGAGATGCTTCCACAACTTCTCCATGTCATATCCAACAAGTGTAGCTAGTTTGGTACCCTCTCATTATAAGATGTTCCCGTAACTTCTTCCTCACTAAATACACATCATTTCTACAATCCTTAAACGGGCATCATGCCCGCGAAAAACCATTTTTAGAAGCATGTTCAAACGCAAACTCAACAAAAAATTCAACCAATGGCATGTAAACTTTCCCTTTTAGATTTGACTGTCGAAACTTTTCCTTTTTCATATTATCATCTCTATAGTTTCTTCTCTATTTTGAATTTGTTATTGGTAATTCACCTACAAATTTTGATGCATATTATTACTCAAGGTATATTATTGTTTGAATGTTTATTATTATGGGTTTGATTGGATCAGTGGGTTTGATATGATTATAATCCCTATCTTATGATGCAAATGGCATTGATTATATAAGTTGAAAGAAAAAGGTTATGAAAACTAAGATTATTTTTGTTTATAATAAATTAAAATTATTTTTTGTGGAACTATGGCCTAATTTCGCCAAGATTTGCTTTGATTATTTAGCAGAAGATCTAAAGTCAAATTCATCAAAAGCTAACCAGAAATTCGAGAGGGATCATTATCAGTGGAGTTAATGAGTTGAGGATTATTCCATGCCCATATTGATTCATGCAAGGTGGCAGTCAATAATCATTATTGACTGCTCCGATGTTAGCACAATGCCACACCCAGCTAATAAGTTTTTCTCCTCACACACTCTCACACAGTGAGAAGAGAGTGGTCAAATAAGTATGACACAACATTTCTAAAATCACCATTCTATGGAGTGAGAAGAGAGTGGTCAAATAAGTATGACACAACATTTATAAAATCACCATTCTATGTAGGGTCATTTTTTAAGTATGATTTATTCTATCAAAACATTCCGAAGCTAGTTATACAAAAAGATGGCAAAAAGTAATTTTTCAAACCAAAGTAATAGGGTCGGATCATAGAATCATTTTAGTCAACTTAGATCATAGAATTACAAAAATGTAACACTACTACAAATTAGAGGTAACACTTTTCTTACAACCCTCATTTAAAATGTTACTATATCTTTTAAAGTGTTGTTAAATACATATTGAAAAGTGTTACTCCCTCTGTCCCAGTTCAAGCTGCACACTTTTTGGTCAACTTTCTCATACCATGTTTGACCATAAATTTGAAC
>JAULKM010026027.1:0-13915 GCA_032355605.1 Rubia tinctorum | reverse complement strand
AGCAAAACAACAAGGAAGGATTCAGTGTAGGGAATGTGAAGGTTTTGGACATATTCAATCTGAATGCGCCAATACCCAAAAGAAGCAAGGAAGATCGCATGTAACTTCATGGAGTGAGGATGAAGAATATGAGAAAGATGAAGAGAAACTTATCAGTAATTATGTGGCATTTGGAGCAAAAATGCGTAATGATACAGAAGTTGTGGATGTATGTTCCAACACGGATATTGTTGCATGTTCCAACACAGATATGGTATGTTCTAACATACATTCTCCCGATACTTCCAACGATGATGACGATCAATCCGTGAGTGACGAAGACATCTATGCTTCATACGAAAAATGTATGACATGTGGTTAAAGGTGGCTGATGTAAATAAGTCATGAAGGTTGAGAAAAGTCAACTAGCCAAGGCAAAGAAAGAATTGAAAGCGCGAGTAAAAGGACTTATGAATGAGGTTGAAGGTCTGAATGTGAAATTAAATTTGACAAATCAACCAACCGGCTGAATTGGTAGAAGTAATAATCAGGAAGATGAACTCTGGAAAGGCCAAGTTAGACGACAGTTTGACCATGGGAAAGAGCTTCGGGGATAGAAAAGGAATCACCTATGGCAATACATCAAGCGATGTGGGAAACTTCAAAATGAAGGTTCAATGTAAGAAGAAAAAAGTGATGAAAATGCGTGTTCGAAAACCTCTTATATGTAGTTATTGCATATTTCAAGGCCATATCGAGGAATAATGTCTGAAATTATTGAGGGATATTATGGACGGACGTCAGCTGTTCATATGTTCCAACATAGACAGTACCCAACGGTCAAAACTGGTTTGGAAGGTATGGATTCCTAAACGCTTGAATAATTGTTTGGTTGCTCATACTTCACTTATAACCCATTCTAGAGACTCGTGGTACTTTGATAGTGGATGTTCTCGTCACATGACTGGAACTTAGGAGTTTTTGACAAAGATAAAACCTTATGATGGTGGTTCGGTTACGTTTGGTGATGGGAAGAAGAGTCGAGTTATAGGCAAAGATGAAATGCATATTGAAGGATTTCCAGTGTTTACAAGTGTGTTGCTAGTTGAAGGATTAAAGGAGAATTTCCTAAGCATCAGTCAGTTGTGTGATGACAATATGACAGTTGAATTTCAGAAAAACAGATGTGTGGTTAAACATGGCGATGATAGAGTTCTTTCTGGTATCCGATCATCAGATAATTGTTATCTTCTGGAGCAAGAAATACAATGTTTAAGTTCAAAACAGGTGGAAGGTACACTATGGCATAGGAAGCTTGGGCATATCAACTATAAAACCTTGGTGAAAATTGTAAACTCAAAGGCAGTGCGTGGAATGCCTATGTTAACAACCAAGGGTGGAATTGTGTGCGGTCCATGTCAGCAAGGTAAACAGATTCGGTCTCTTCATTCTGCAGTACAGTATATTACTACCTCAAGGAATATTTAATTGTTTCATATGGATTTGATGGGTCCAATCAACACACCAAGTGTGAGCGGTAAGAAGTACATTTTTGTGTGTTGATGATTTTTTGAGATTTACTTGGGTGGTGTTTCTCAAAGAAATGTTTGATACTGTGGATGTGTTTAGAAGTTTGTTGGTAAAATTACAGATCGAGAAAGGAAGTTCAATTGAAAATATTGTCAAAATCAGAAGTGATCATGGCAGGGAATTCGAAAACTCTCAATTTAGGGATTTTTGTGATGAATTCAGTATTCAACATGAATTCTCTGCGCCTATTACTCCACAGTAGAATGGAATTGTAGAAAGGAAGAATAGAACACTCTAGGAGATGGGTCGAGTTATGCTAGTAGAAAAAGGTATACAAAAAAATGGTGGGCAGAAGCTGTAAACACATCATGTTATACGATCAACCGTGTATATCTTAGGCCATTTAACTACAAAACATCTTACGAGATCTGGAGAGGAAGAAAGCTAAATGTATCCCACTTTCATGTGTTTGGAAGAAAGTGTTACATTCTACGAGATAGAGATCCATTGGCAAAGTTCAATAATCGTAGTGATAAGGGTATATTTTCGGGATACTCGGTGAATAATCGAGCTTACTGGGTATATAATCTTCACACAAATACACTTATGGAGTCTATCAATGTTGTTATGGATGATTCGAATGACAAACAGGATTCAAAAGAGAAAGAAGATGAACCGGGTGTTGAGCATGTTCCAAACTAGGTGACTCCACCAGTACATCCAGCTGAGTATGTTGGAACACAGGCTGATGATCAGACGATGACTGAAGAATATGTTGGAACACACTCTCCCACGCCTAGTCCGTATGTTCCAACACAGGAGGTGCCAGAACCAATTTCAAGAAGAATCCGATCTATTCCTAGAGTGAATTACCCGTGAACTTGTTGGGCTGCAATTCTTTCTATCACTCATTGAGTCAAAGAATTACAAGGAAGCATTAATTGATGAATACTTGATTGCGGCAAAGCAAGAAAAACTTGAAAAGTTTTAACGCAATGATGTGTGGTTTCTCATTTTATTGTGCCATGTTATGATACTCATTTAATTAGGCACAACATTGAGTTGTGGAGTGTTTCAACATTTGTACGTGGGATACCAATTGATTTTTGGATTGAAATTTTGGATACCATAAAATTTAACGTGATCATGGAATACATAAATCCACCAAACGTATATATAATTGTATGAGATTGTAATTATATGCACTTTTGAAATATCAATTTTTTTGAAATTTTTAGTAATATATTAAGTTAAAAGATAAAGTCTGCCTCTTGCGAGATCATCTCACAGTAAGACCAAGAACTAAATTACAAATACAAAAAATAAAAAAAACAATGAAAAATGTAGGGGTTTAAACATAAATAAAACATATTTGGGGTGAAATTTAAAAACTATAAGAAACATCAGGGGCTAATATGCAAAAAATGTAAAAACTACCTTCGTCTCCGACGAGCTCCTTTCTCCGTCGGGCTCAATCTCAGTAACGTTCCACCGCGCAACCTTCTTCTCCATCATTCCACCGATTCACAACAATATTCTCTGTCAAATTTGTCAGTTTCCGCACTGAATACTTCCTTCTCTAACAAAATTCCAACCTCTATAACTATTGCTCCTTCTGCACCATTCATTATTTATCGTACTTCTCCGTCTTTGTCTCTTCATCTTCATCGTTCCTTCATTCATTACAAACCCAATATTGTCATCGCTCGATCTCGTCGCTCGTCCAATTAAACTTCGAGTTGGCGTTGTCAAAACCGATGAAATTCATCATCCTCTTCGTCGTTCAAGACGCTGTGATGTTTGACATCAATTCGACATCTATTTCGCATTGTATTCGGTCAAATTCCAGATCAATTTTTGTCATATTTGAAGCGCATGGAAGAAGAAGAACACGACAGCAAGTGACAAAATCCGGCAACATTTCGGGTTCAGTTCGGGTTGGCAAAAAAGATGTTGGAAAAACCATGGGGCAGATACAAGTCATTCAGATTGGAGCTAATATTAGGTTTTTATTGGGCTAAATTTTCATTGAGTCCATCATATTTAAAAAAGATAAAATTAATTTAAAACATCTTAAATCATGAAATTAGAATACTAAAACGTAAACATCAAATGAAAATAGTTAAACGTTAAACATCAAATAAAATATTAACAAAGTTAAAATAAAATAATTTTAATAACATCAAACGAAAATGGTTAAATAAAATAATATTAATATCACATCATATTAAAATAGTAAAACATTAAATTAAAACATTAAAAGTAGATAAAAATTGAATTTTTTTATGCTAACTTTTAAAATCAAATTAAAAAATAAACCATCAAATTAAAATACTAAAACTTGAATTTTAAAATAAATATTTTTAAACATCGAATGTAAAACATCGAATAAAGATATTAATATTACATGTGAAATATAGAAAAAATAATCTTAATACCATCCAATTAAAAATTAAATATTCGATAAAAATTACATAGAATTAAAAGAGTAAAATATTGAATTAAAAATAAAAAATAGGTCATAATTCTATATAGATGTAAAACATGAATGAAAAAAAGAGTTGTTATCATAATTCTACAAAAAATAAAATTATAAAAAACAATAAAACATCATTCCATAATTTAAAATCATCACAAGTTAAAATTTCAAAATATTAAAAGTTAAAATCATCTTAAAAACATAAAATATGAAAGTAATATATTGAGAGATCATCATAAACAATTAAGTGGTCAAATAATTACAGTTGTTTAAACAACAAATAAAAATAGATCGATTTAAACTAGTAAAACATAAAATTGAAAGCACTAAAATTTGCTACCTCCGTCCCAAAATAAAATTTGAAATTTGATTTCCTGAAGTAAAACTAAAATAATTTCAACCATTAAATTCTCTTAATATATATGTAAGATTATTATCATATGCTATGTTTTTAGATTATCATAGCATATATTTTCAAACAGTTATTTTCTTAGAGTTTTTTTACATACTCAAAAAATATATATTAGTGTCAAAAGTTGATGAAATTGACTCCTAAAGTAAATTAGGAAGTTTATTCTAATACTGAGGGAGTATATAACAAGTAAAAATGGTTTAAAATAAATAAAAAAATATATATCAAATTAAAGAGCACACAAAAAAAGTAAAACATGTAGGGAAAAACTTAATTGTCATCAAAGTTTTATAAAAATAAAAATTATATAAAACATCAAACAACAACAATAAGAACATCAGCCCGAAAATTAAAATCATCCTAAGTTTAGATTGTAAAACTATTAAAAGTAAAAATCATGTAAAAAACATAAATAATTAAAAAGTTAAACTATTAAAATTATGGTTTAAAATCATACCCAAAACACATAGTAAGAAAAAACTACACATCATGCCAAAAACCTAACTAAACTCTAACCCTACCCGTTTGACCCAACCCCAACCTGACCCGATTGAACCATGCCCCCCCCCCAAATCTATTTTCGTCGTCCCGTTCGAACAATCGTGTCGGATTCTAATTCGCAGTCCGTCCTTAGTTGTTACTTCCATTTTGACGTCCTTAAGCCCTAACTTTCATGTAACTGTTGAAAAACTCGTTTGAATTCGTGGTCTCCGCTGCAGCAAAACCTTTTTTCCCAATGACGATCTATAGCACCCAAATTCGGCGAAAACCTTCAATTTAAATCGGAAAACTAACTTATGAAGGTGACGGATATCGGTTGTGAAAAAAGGAGGTTAAAAGAGGCGATAATTAATATGAAATTAAGTGTAAACTATGCCGGAAATTCCACCAGAAAAACATGAAGCTGGATTGTTCATCAGAGAAGATTAAAATTATTATATTAAAGTCCATGTTTAATTAATTGGCAACTTGTGGAAATTGAGCAAATATGGAAACTATATGTTGAAACATCAATATGGAAAGATATACAGCAATCTGATGAAGTGTTATGAATATTCAATCCATGTTTGATATTGAAGAACATATACCAATTCATATATTTATATGATTGGTTTGATTTAAAGAAATTGGAATTGATCTGTTATTATCGTTTTTTGCATGAGATTTGGTTTGATTGGATGTAAATATTTTACATCCTCATTTCAACGGATTGGATTCGGAAAATCCTGTTTCCATGGGATTTGATTGCCATCAGAATTGGAAATGGAATGGAAAAAAAATTTCACACAAGACTTCATGTGTGTGAAGAATAAGGAATATTGCGTGTGAAATTATTGCTTTTGTGGTGGAATAATGAAATTGAAGATAATTTAATATTTATTTCCCATGAGATTTAAGCATATTTGTTATGGTGGAATCTTTGCTTCTAAGGAATTGGAATTATTATGGAAAATCTCTTTCTTTATGGGATTGAGTTTTCTATGGAAATCCCATATATTCATGGGATTAGATATGCTAAGTAATCAGAATTGGAATTGGAATATTTTTGGAAAGTATCGACGTGATAAATTCCAATTCGACAAGGATTGCTTCATCTGATAGAAATAGAAGATGATTTGCCTGAGTTACTTCCAGATCTAGTTGAAGAAAATATGAATTAAGGTTTTCATATATTATGTGGGTGCTCTGGAGCCATCGGTCTATGTTTCAACATGATCTTAAACTGTGGAACAAGTTCAAAGTCATATACCTTAATTTCTTGGGAAGAGGAGATCCAGCGTCGATGAGTTTCGAGGTCAAAGAGAGTCTGACCAAGACTAATCGATAGCAGGGGGAGATTGCAAAATCCATATTTTATAATTAGATAAGATAAGTTTAATTGTATGGTGTACTTTGTACCGTGTCTTGCTAATTAGTGGATTTATTCTTAATTGGGCAAGACCCCATAGATGTAGGTGATTTCACCAAACTGCGTAACCAAGTCTCAGGTGTCAACTATTATGTTTTTACATACTTTGTTAAAACTAGATAATTGGTAAAAAAAATACAATTGGTATCAGAGCTAAGTCACTTGTTCTACCTTGGTTTTGGAAAGTAAAGTGTGATCTGGTTTTACCAATGGCAACCAAAGAATGAGCTTCTATGCTCGCCCACCAATGGCGGAAAGAACGAATTTAAACTACTGGAAGGCTCACATGCGAGTGTTCATAAATTCACTGGATGAATTGGCTTCGCACTATGTTGAAACAGAACGGAAACCCCCAGTTGATCGATGTTTCAAAGGGGGAGAATCTAGTTCTAAATAGGAAGTAGTTAAGCCTAAAGAGTCATGGACTCTAGATGAAGGAAAGGTTGGATTTGCAAACTCATGAGCATTGAATGCCATTTTTTTAGCAGTTTAAATCGGTTCAAACTCATATTTAAATGTTATCAGGGAAAGAAAGCATCAGATATCCTACAAACTATGAATTAGGGAACAAGTCGTGTACGTGAATCAAAGATACAAATGCTAGCCATAAATTTGAAAAGCTAAAAATTGAAGAAGATGAGACTATAGTTGTGTTTAATGGAAGAGTCAAAGACATGACAAATAATGCGCATCAATTAGATTTTTTTTACAAAGAATCTAAACTGGTGAAGAAGGCGCTGAGATAACTTTCTCAAAGATTTTCCATTAAAGTAGCTGCAATAGAAGAAGCATGGTATGTGGCCACAATTACTTTGGATGAGCTGATGGCTACAAACCTATGAGATGACGTTGGAACATTCAACGGAGAAGGCAAAGAATGAGTTGATATTCAAAACTTCGTCATCAAGAAAAAAACATGAGGAGGAAAATGATGATGTAAATTAAGAACTTGTTTTTATCACAAATAATTTATCAAGGATGTTGAAGAAAGCGGTAGATAATAATTCTCGGGAAAGGTTTAATGAGAACACATCGCGGTTTCAAGACTCTGGCAATAACCATGGGCCACGGATTGATAAAACCACTCACCAATCCACAAGAATTCAAAATGGTGAATTAAGGCATACAAGAAGGATTCAATGTAGAGAATGTGATGGGTAGAGATATTATCCAGGCAGAATGTGCCAACACTCGAAGTGAAGAGGATGAAGAAAATTGATCAGTAACTTTGTAGTTTTCGGAGAAAAACTTCATGGAGATTCAAAGATTGTTACTGGATGTTCCAACATTGAAAAAGAATAAGTGGATTGACGTTCCAACATGGTTCAGGTTTCTGAAATCCGATGTTCCAGCACAAAAAAGGTATGTGTAGAATACTCCTCAAGCAATGACGAAAACATCATTGCGAGTGATGAAAATGTATATGCTACGTATGAAAAGATGTATGAAATGTGGCTGAAAGTTGTTGACACTAACAAACTCTTAAAAAGGGAGAAAACATTTTAGCCGAAGAAGGAAAAGAGATGGTATCCCTAGTAGAACAACTTAAGAAGGAAAATGATTTGTTGAAATTGAATCTGATTGCAATGATAAAAACAGCAGAATTTGCTGAGACGGCTATTACAAAATTGAATTTTTTAAAAGCAAAATCATATGACATTCTCACCATGAGTAAGAGTTCTGAAAAATCGACAAGGGATAGGCTGCGAAAAACCATCTACCAGTACTGGGATATTCAAAACAGAGGTTCAAGTTTTGAAGAGAAAAGTTATCCAAATATGCCAACGAAAAGCTTTGTTGTGTGGTTATTGTACCTATCAAGGTCATACAGAGGATCACTGCTTTAAACTTCTCAGAGATCATTGTAACAGCTTTTCAGTTTCACTCTTTGTATGAACTGTATGATAGCATGCTGAAAAATTGAACTAATAGATTGATTAGTCTGGTGGTAGATTAACCTTAATCAAAACTGTAATTTTTACCATCCAATATTTGTGCTAAAACCGTTAAAAGGAAAATCAGTGTTTTTTTTCTAGGGCTATTCTGAGGAACACATGCATAAAAAATGGAAATCATGGCATAATCTATGTTACCCAATTGAAAAGATCATCATCATAGACATTATTCATGCTTTTTCGTTAATACTATAGTGGAAGTTTCAACAAGGTATAAGACCCTGGGCCCAATTATTATGGTAAATACCTGTAAACCAAAGAAAATCACAAAATTGGAAGAGGATTAAAGAAGTAAACCTAATTTCTGAAACACATACATGAGTTATACTAGGCAAAGGCCTAACAAACTTCTACTCTTCCAACTGGACAGGATTTGGTAGTTTACAAGATCACATTAACCTGATCGCTGATTCTTTGCTTGAAAACAGCTCTATTGCATATTTTATGAACTCAAAACATACAGTTTTGAGCCAACTACACTACCGGCCAACTCACATCTTACATATATTTGCAGGCTGCAGATATTTATTCACAAAAAGAAGAAGATAGAATGGTTTGGAAACCGTACCCCAGTGGTTATTTCACCTTCAGGTCAGCACACCAAATTATTACCAAAAATAGAAGATCCATCAAAGCGTTAAACATGGTATAGAAGTCTAAACCTAAAAAAAAAATCAGTTTTCATGTGGAGATTAGTCAATGCAATCCTATCTTTTGATGATATAATTATCTTTTCTGGTATAAGTGTTGCATAAAAGTTCGCAAAATTGTTGTAATGTTGATACTTTATCACACTACTTCAATAAATTCTTTATCTCTGCACGAGTCCAGACACATTTTGAAAACTTTCCATGACTAAGATTCCTTGATTTTGATTCTATATTGAGACTAAGCTATATATTA
Source organism: Rubia tinctorum (assembly GCA_032355605.1). Taxonomy (NCBI): domain Eukaryota; kingdom Viridiplantae; phylum Streptophyta; class Magnoliopsida; order Gentianales; family Rubiaceae; genus Rubia; species Rubia tinctorum. Next base: position 4,748 of record JAULKM010026027.1, on the reverse strand, counting down.
TTCTTCCTCATCTGGCACAACCAAAATCCATACTGCCCTTGCAGCTATGGAAAGCGAGAAACGTATGGATTTTTGAAAGTATTATACCACAAACTGAGCACATTATCCAGCAAATTAAAAATGATATCGACTTGACCTTTCTAACCAAACCTATTTATAGTACATAAAAGTTAAGGATCTGGACTGGTTTAACTCTTGCATAATTCCCAAACCCAAACCCCCACCTAAACCTCAAATCAGAAAGGTTGTATGACAAGCAGGCCAAAGTAAATGTAGATGCCTCCTGGAAAGAATCTGATACAAGCTGTGGTTTGGCAGTTGTAATTAGAAACTCAAAGGGAAGATTAATTGAATCCTTTTTACAATCTGGAAAGGCAACCTCTAGCTTACATTCTGAGTGCCTGGCAATCCTATTTGGCTGGAAATGTGCACTCAGGATAGGCCTTACTGATTTTAACATCATTAAGAAGTTAAAACCATATCAAATTAAACTTTCTAATTTCAAACCTGAAGGTGGTCAATATCATCTAGCTAAAAGATTGGATGAATTAATATTGTCTAACTAAATGTTATCAAATCTCATCTTAATTTACCAAATCTATTAAGGTTTGAATCAATCTTCTAGAACTCTTCCAAGGCCACAAATTCATCACCAAATAGGCCAACATGGTCGTGATTACTCATGGGACAAAATAGAATGAAACTAAAATATTCCGGCCGTCCCAGACTAAACTGCATTTCACGATTTTCGAGAAATATGTTTGACCGTTAATATGTTTGACAACGTATAATAACAACAAATAAAAAGTTAATATCTACAAACTACTTATTACCAAGAATCCAACAATATCACATATGTTAATATTATTGTTTACATATACATTCAAATACAAGGTCAAAATTTGACAATGTTTACAGTCAAATAGTAAAAGTGCAGCTTAGTTTGGGAAAAGAGGGAGTAATAAAGTTGTAAAATGTTGTTGAACCAATCCACTAAATGAATGCGCAACCGGTTCTTTTAGGACTCTTCATTATTCTTCACCTTCATGACTATAATCCTTAGAAATAAGAGTGACAATAATCCAACATATCCCCTGATGATCTTCAAATGTTCATCGTGAATCTTTTTCACAAGTGCATACAAAGCAACATCTCCAAGTTTCTTCCTTGCCCAAGTCATAGGACCTACCGAATCACTTAAACTATGTCGAACATGACCTTTGAATGTCTGATCAAGCATTGGCATATCTAGCTTCATCCTCGGAGTTAGCTATGATATTCATATCAAGCATTGGAATATCTTCATGCTTGGAGTTGAGCAATGATATTCTTATCAATTTGCTATGAGGTTAAGTAAATTGGAAGGTTAAATAAAGTTGGAGATTACGTAAAACTAGGTACTTAATCTAATACTCAGGTACATATATGTAGAAGATTCAGACATTGTTTTCTTGGATTAGAAGTTCTTGTGAAATTCGTCAAATACCAAATTTATGTGAACAATATTATGTTTCCTACTTGAGGTTTTCATCACAATACAATTAAGAACTAATCAAAAACTATATATTTTATGCGGATTTCATCAATCAAGTATTGTACGTAAACTCCTGAAACGGAGTTCATTCGCAGTTGATGAAAGACATAGTTCGGACCATGACTTCCAATGCTTTCTTCTCATCATTTTTCCCAACCAATCAGTGGCGGAACCAGAACCTCATGCACGGGGGGCTGAAAAGGGGAGTAAATTTTTTTTGAACGCTTAATACAACAATATTATAACGAACAATGATTACAAAATAAGTTGAATACACCATAATAAGTCTGGGTCTCGCATTCGGATGAATCACATACCGTGTTAACAGTTAATCTTGGATGCGGCGGACGGATGGCGGGGGCGCGGCGGATGAACGGGCGGGGCGCGGTGGTCGGCGGACGAACGGGCGATGTGGAGCAATCAGTGGCGGATGGCGGGGGCGGCCGATTGGATTTCAGCCCAATCGGCATTTTTTTCTTTCACGCTAGTAAAACAACGTCGTTTAATTGATCAAAATGAAGTCATTTTAATAAGTGAGGAAACAAAAAAAAAATATATATATATATATATAATGGACAAATCTTCTTCCTCGGCGGCAGCCCACCGGTAGCCAGGGTCTGGAGCCCTCTGCAAATTTTTGAAGGGGGCGGAATCCATGGATTCCGATGGCGCCTAGACCTAAATTTTGGGCCACTGGATTCTAGTGGTGGCGCTAGCACCCCTTCGTTCCCCCCTAGTTCCGCCCCTGCAACCAATAACAGGTTACACCAGTAGAGAAACATCTATTAAAGGTAGCATTGAAAGGTGATTTCATCGGAACTGCCTTTAACTGAGGTCTGAGTTTGAAAATCCTTTTAAAGGCGGTTCTGCCTTTAATGGTGATCAATTAAAGGCGTTAATTCCTTTAATTGAGGTCTGGAACCATTGTCGAGTTCGGAAATGCTTTCCCAGCTCCCCTTTGTATTTTACAGGCGGTTCTAAATGGGCTTATTACTTAGCCCAAACCATACATAGATCTGAACCCATCAAGGAGAAACCCTACTTTACTTAATTCCTTCACCTCTAGAACGTGCACTTCTCCTTCTTTACTTCTTCCCCACCAACCGCCGCCTCTACCCCTCTGCCACCTCACCCCCTCTGCCGCCTTACCCCTCCACCGCCTCACCCCATCCGTGCCGCTCCAGCTATTTGGCTGCTCACGCTTGCCTCTCCTTCCGACGCTGGAGAAGGAGAAGGTTTATTCACTGTATAAGGGATCACCCACCGTCGCGTTTTGGGTTCTTTGCCGAAGGGTTCGTCCATTCTGGGTTTCGCTGCTTAAGGGGTTCTTCGCCAAAGAAGGGCTCCTCCAGTTCCGGGTTTGGTGCTTCCGTGGGTTATGTTGATGTTTGTTTTCTAGCATTGCATGGGTTTCTTTGTTGTTTGGTGTTTGACGTTGCCTGGGTTCTTCACTGCCTGAAACCAATTAGTTTCCAGCAACTATTCTTTTGGAATGTCGGAAATAGTTTCTGAGTTCATAAACTATTTTTGATCCTGTTAAAGGAGTGTATTTGAACTACATTTGATCGAAATCGATCAAAGACGGAGTCAGAAAAGAGGGTTCTAATTAAAGTGCCTTATGTTGTTCGATAGAACTGCATTTAATGACTCCTTCCTACACTAATGTTAATATCTTAAACCTCCCCGGTCACTCCATCAATGACTCCAGATATTCCCATACATATTCACAGCCTAATTTAAAAATATTCCATGGAAAAGGAGAACGATAAAAAGTTAGTTTACACTAGGCAAAAAAGTAGCATACATATATGCATAGTCAATATGATTGTCTACTCATGATGAGAATAAAGTCAAAAGCCAAGGATACACGGAAATTTTACGTAACGGTGTCGAGTTTTTGCATAGGAATGGGACCTCATTAAGCTTGGTATAATTTGTTAATTAGCAGATGATAGTTTTTAATTCTTTAAAGGGCATATCCTTGCATGGAGCGAATTAGTATTCGAATGTTACAATGATTTTGACAGAATTGCCACTCTCTGTTGAATTTTCATTTTATTTCCTTCCTTTATAAATGTTCTATTTTCCCTCAACATTGTATCGATGTATCCAAGCCGATACCCAAGCCTTTGTTCTCTCAAGTTCAAGTTCAAGTTCATGTCAACATATATATTCTAATTTTTTTTATTTAGATGGTTCAAGATTCAAACACCAACTTGATCGAATAACCTAATATTAAGGAATTGTAATATTATGTAAATTGTAATTAGATTAGATTTCCTTTTCTAGTCTGGTATAGGTCCTTATTAGAATTCCTTTCCAATTCTGGTATAGGTCCTTTGTACTACTATATAATGTACCCAAGAGCATGAATACAAACACACAATTATTACCCCGTAAATATTCTTCATGGTATCAGAGCCTAAAATCCTGAAAACCTAAGAATTTTACACTACAAATATTATAGAGCCGCCGATCGCCGCTCAGCTGCGCGTTACTGCACACGCCGCCAGCTTCATCGTCCGCCGCACGCTGCTCGTTCCAGATCACCGTCCGCTGCCACCGCCGCTCACCAGCTGCCGTCGTCGATCCGCTGATACTATCCGCACGCGCCGCCGATCGCCGCTCGTGGATTTTTCACGCGCCGTCATTTCCGATCCGTCGCTGCCGTACCCTTGCTGTCGATCACCGCCGCCGCCGATCTGTCATCTCGATCCTCCGTGGAGGTTGAAGCTCGATCACTTCCCGTCCGCGCGTGTAAGCCATGCCCCGCCGTCCCTGCGTCGCGTCCGATCTCCACGCGCCGCTGCTGTTGTGCCCACCGCCGATCCGCTTCTACCGCTGATATGCAATTATGTCTGCTCCTAGTTCAAGTTTTGATGGTGCTGATCAAGCCCGCATCGTTGCTGAAGCCGAGACTACTAGACTACAAAACCTCAATGCCACCGATGTGATTGCAGCTTTACTCAAACAGTTGAAATTACAAACTGGCACTGGAGGTACTATACCTACGAGTCGTTCTATGCACGATCCTTACTTTCTTAGTACTGCCAACGGCCCGGGTTTATCAATCTGTCCCGTCATACTTAAAGGAGAGGAGAATTACCTGGAATGGTCTAATGCCTTGTCTAGTGCTGTGCTTGCTAAGAAGAAGAATGGTTTCATTGACGGAACCATCAGTAAACCTCCAGATAATCATCCTGATGCGGTTGAT